>CAUJNA010000070.1:0-67500 GCA_963377175.1 Effrenium voratum
AAAACCCACCTTACATCAATATTCGGGGGGGGGGGGGGGGTAGGTTGTGGCAGCACGCCCCACGAGGGCATACTTCTCAAGACCGGATGACTGGTTTTTCCAGTCCCATCCAGAGTAGGTCCTTACATGTTCCATCCAGTTGCTTGCAGGGTGACTCCCTTGGTTACCTTCTCTGGTAAATCGCTGCATTTGGGCGTTCCCTTCAAAAGCACCCCCAAAAGAATCAAAGGAGGTTGCCCTTTGAAGCAACCCACGCAAGAGCAAAACCCCTTATAGACCTTTGGCTTTCAACCATTTTGGGTATCCATTTCCAGTCAAGGTGTCAATAAGTTTTCCGAGTTCAGGTCCTTTGCTTACAAGTGAGGAGCTGCTGGCATGACCCCCACTTATGGCTTTTGGGGGGCTAATTTCCGCGTGAAAGTAAGTTGGAAACATTTGCTTTGGGAGTTTTGCAGGGTCACTGTAGCTTTTGTCCTGTGATCGCAATTGCAACATCACCTCGCTTAAAGCAGGTGGATGTCATTTCCTTTGTTGTGATGTTCAAAGATAGATGTGCTATGATTTGTTTGACCCCTTCCGGGTTGGTAGGGATTGTCATCAACCTCGGGGTGTTAGAGAACCCTCTTGGTTAAGTAGCCATGTCCATATCCTGATTAACACCCGTGAATCAGGGGGCAGGGTCCCAATGAGAAAACTGTGTGGCTATTTGGTTGGATCTTTGGACTTCAGCTTTTTGGGAAACAGTCGACCGTTTTTTGCATTGGACCCACAAAAGGTTTACGTTTTTTCGCAGAGGGGTCGCTTCAGAAACCCTGTAAGGGACCTTCAATAAGATCAGTAAGTCTCTTCGGGGTCAGCAGCTTTGGAAGCCTGTGGCTTCGGACGGCCTGAGGAAAGGCTTCAAGGGCGGCTTCAGAGGCGCGCGTTTAGAGCGCGGATGTTTTGGTGGGTGTCTATGGGTGGCTTGTCGTTTTTGGAATTGGTACCCCGTTTTTGAGCAAGGAGAGCCATTGCTGCATAGTGCCGCCGTGACTATGAAGTGGCTAAGGCCATGATCCTCCCACAGCTGCCATAGTTTGAAGCTCTGAATCGGTGTTGAAGTTTTCCAAAGTGGACGTTTCAAGTCTGACACGGGTCTGCAGCAGACAATCGACTTTCATGATCCAATCCCGGCACCCAATATGATCAATGCCGCAAAACATGCGTGACGCGTGGCTTTTCCGAAAGATGAGTCACAGGTGTGCCATGGGTCCTGTGCTCAGTACAGCCATTCACTCGCGATCTGGCGAGAAGCTGCCCGCAGGGAAGGGCCTGGATGGCGAAAGCTTCGACTCAGGGAGAAAGGGGGGGAAAGGCGCGGACGGGCGGACGCCGCTTCGACTGCCAATGATCCCGCATGCACAAAGCTTGCGGATGAATGAGGTGTGTTCCCCACAGCAGTGACGGACTCTGATTCAACTGGAGCCTTCTACAAAGTGGTTCAAGCTTGCACCACATGACAATCGGCTGACCCAACCATAGGGGCCTCGCAAGGAGGTGCGCGACCTCGCCAATAAATTGTTGGTTTCTTTCACGTTTGGCCGTCGTTTTACGCTGAATTCTAACGCATGTTTGAACCACATGTTTGCCATGGTTTTCTGTTTGTCGTAGCACGCAAGAGCATCTAGAACCTCACTGTCATCCAACTGGGTATGTGTGTGTGTGTGTCTCTTTTGAGGGTGCTCCGTTTCACCTTAGTTCAAAGGCAAACCAACCTAGGTCCCCCGCTACTAGAATGGATTACAGAAAAAAGGTACCCTTATTCCAACCTCTCTACTGGAGGACCTAGCAACAGAAACAAAATCGGACAGCCAACGTTTTCGGGGTCTCAAATTCGCCGGGCAGGAAAGGACGGAGGAAAGGACGGAGGAAAGGACGGAGGCGGAAGCCGGAATTCCCTTGCGGGATGGATGATGGACGACATCCAGGACCTCTGCGACAAGCGGGGCGACCCAATGTACGGGGAGCATGTCTTGAAAAGTTTGCTCCAAATCCAAAGCTTTCGAACAATAAGCGATGGGTCCAGAAAGGTTGACCTTTGACTTCCAGATGAGACACGGTCCAAAGCGAATTCGGCCTCCGACGTCAAGGGCCATATTTGCCGCGGTGAGAAAGTAAGCAAGCAAGGTGGAATGGCTAGGCCAATCATGAAGTCACTTCGGGATTGAGTCAGTTAGTCAGTTAGTGATTCAGTGAGTCGATCCTTCGGTGAGTTGGTGAGTGAGTATGAGAGATTGTAATTGACTTAGTATGCTAGGGAACAAAAGCAGTCGAACCACGCACGCAAACAAACGAGCAAGTAGGTAGTGTCAACCTTTTCAGAGCAGCGTTGGCAAGTTAGGCCACTCCTGCGCTATGAATCCTTGCTTGAAATGCATATTTCTGTAAATCAGACATCCGTGTTTGGTCCATGCTTCCAGGAAGCTAGCAGTGACGTGACACCGGCATGTTGGAGGGAAGGTTCCCGCGTTAATATAGCATGTACGCCCCTGGAAGCCCAGGGCCTGGTCTCCTATGTGTTGTAGTCCCTAGTCCATGCGACGGTCATGTTGTTCCCTGAAAGGAAGTAATCAGTCAGGAAGGGAATCTTATGGACATGTGAAACATAACCCAAGGCACAGGAGGATGCGAGGAAAAACGATAAGCAACAGGTAGGCCACGTGTGCTCTAAGTACGAATCGCACTTATTGCATCCGCCTTCATATTGCACCCGGCCTATGGGGAGCGAGTTGAACAATTGCGAGAGTCAACCAACACAATGACGAAAGCACAGAATCGCCTCAAATGGCGTGCCAATTTAGCCCCTTTGCAAACAAGTGGGTCAACAAACCTTCGATTCAAGGAAGCACGCATCCAATTCGCTAGAAAACGATCGACACGCGGATGCACCTAATTTACATACCAAAAACGCAAAGCATGCAAGGATACGCGGCTACAAACGATGAACCCTCATTGGGATCTAGGCCTGCTGTCTAAAGGGATTCCTTTTGGGACCCTGTGGTTTGTGTTTCTTTTGAAAGAGGCCGGGACCCATCGAACTCGAGCCACCGTCAACTCTCAATAGGCAAAGCTCGGCGACTGGCAAGAGTCTCCGGCATAAACCAAGAATGAGCACGAGTTGTGCAGGTCGTCCATTTGATCAGCTCCAGAGCCAAATTTATGTAATCCTGCGAGACATTCCAGCGGCAAGCCGCCTGATTGGTTGTTCGCAGTCAGTCCATCCCTGGAATCCCACGCGGGATTTACTTTTGGAAAATGGACCCCCTTTCAACCTCGAGAGGGGTTCCAGGTGCAACTTGATTCTCTTCACCGAAAGTACCTACACTTGTCGGGAGTCCCTTGGTTTCCTTCAAAAACTTCGTCAGGATTGACCTAGAATACAAGTGCACCCGATATGTCGCAGGGATGTGGGCGTGTGTTTTGTGGAGTTCCAGTTGGAAGGGAAACACTGGTACAAACACGGAAACCATTTTGAGGGATCTCAAAAGGCAAAGCATTATTTAAAAGGCGGGGGCTTTTTGGAGGGTCTTAACAAAGTCTTTACTTCCCCCAAAGGAAGAGCAAAATCCGTTTGGGGTCCAAATCGAGGCATGTCCAACGAACCCTGCGGTCAGGTTCTCCATCGATGATCGGCTCCAAAGGCGGCTGATCGAGCGCATGGAGCATCTTGACTTCGGATTTTTGGGTGGGCGATGGATTGCTTTGGAAAGGTCTCCCTAACGGGGGTGGGCTGGGGGTCACCTAAAGATTTCAATGAAGCCTGTGTATTTTTTTTGTAAGCTGTGGGCCATTTGCTATGGTGAAAAGGCCCGTTGCTTGCGTAGGGAGGGTCGTTGACCTTTGTATACGTATAGGCGTTTTGGACAACTTTGAGCATTTGGCTGCTGGATGCCGTGTGACAAAGGTATTGAGATTTTCAAACTTTTGACAGTTCCGGCGGCCAGAGCTAAATTAGGTTGCTTGTTTTAGGACGCACTTGTTCTTTTTGTTCAAAGGGAAGCCAAACAGAACCAACAGTTTAAGGGGTTCCCCTTTATTGACGCGAATTTAGCACACTCCAATTCTTGCAACTGAATCTGGGGAAGGAAAGATTAGACCTCTTGCGAGCGCTCATGCTCCAAGCTTTGTGCGCCTTCCTTTTCCTGTGACTTGTTCCTGTGACACCCGACAATGCTCGCTTTCAATAAGAGCGACCCCTGCCTTATCCACACACACAGACACAGACACAAACAGCCACAAAAAGAAGCACAACACACACACACAAACGCCAAGACAACCCGAGCACAAGGACCAGCACAAACACAAACACAAACAACATCGCACACACACACACACACACATGCGATCATGCACACGCGCACGCCCACCGCACTGACACTAGCAGCCATGGAGCATGCGTTTTTTGTCCATATGTGTACTTCCGTTTCCTCGGCTTTTTCCTCGAAGACAAGCTCAAAAGCAGCCCACTCAAAGAATGATATATTCAGGCTGGTTTCTGAAGTAGGATTTGGGCCAACCAAGCAGCCAATTTTTGCGACATTTGCCTTGACCGCTATGTTCCAACATCTCCAAATGGGTGATTCGTAAGACATGTCCTGTGGCACAGTTCCAGGTTGTTTCGCGCAGGGAACTGCGATCTTCCAGCGGGAGTGCATAGGATGATGGATGAGAGGTCCTAATGAAGCCCGAGTTGGCTATTATACAGCGGGCGCGTGTTGCGGGTGTTGCAAACCACTGTCAAGGTGTTTGTTTGTTTTTGTTTATCTACACAGCTCGGAACATGCAACCGTGCTTTACACGATTAGTTGGCATGTTTGCTTGCATGGCTTGGATTGGTGTGGATTGCACTCGCCGGGTTTGGATCATTTCCTCAGACCTCAAATTTCCTCAATTCAGAGAAGCAAGATTTCTTTCAACCTCGGGGATCCCGAAAAGGAATTCCTTTTGGGATGCGTTTGGCTTCGTTTCGTTTGGATCGGATCGGATCGTTTTCCTGAGGTCGCGGGAGGACACCTTCAAAGAGGCCCGCGGCCGGGTTGCTTCAAATGCGGGTGGGCTGCGAAGAAACGCGCCAACTTCACACCAACAACTTTTAATTGCTTTAAGAAACGCTTTCCGTCTTCAGGGCTCAGGACGGAGCTGAGCCAGCACCGTTTCGCAGACAAATTCAGGTTTGGAGGATGTTTGTTCGGGACACATCCATGAAGTATCAGCTTTTTTCGTGAAAGCATCAGTGTAATTATCTTCATCATAGACTTCCAAGATGAAAATATAATTAGAGATGTAAGGATTAACCGGCTGGACCTATCTTTATGAGCTGCAATTAAAAATATTCCAGATATTTGTCTAGAGATGGATCCTGAGGTGTAAACAGGATATAGGTGAATGATGGTGGAGAATGAAGGATACAATATGATTTCCTTCACTTTCCTCTCTCCAATTGATTGCTAATATTTCTACCATCTGTTCTCTTCACTAATACCCGTCAAGGAAAGGAGATAAGGAAAGCAGGAGATAGTAATCTTCTCTCTTGATCACCATCCTACCCTTCCCTGTCTAACTGTTCCATTACACCTTCGGTCCGTGCCCGCCCTGTTTCCAACCGCGCGCGGTGATAGTGCTTGAAGCCGTATTAGCTCATACTGTTACAGTCTGCTGAGAAGAAGAGATTGTTGTTTCAAAAGGCGTGAGTCCAAATTTGGGTCTTGCATTTATGTCTTGCAGAGGGCTCCAGAGGGCGCCCATGAACAGGTTGTAAATCCCTTCTCTGCGAGGTATGGCCCAGATGCGTTGGGTCTTGTGACGAGACGCATTTCGCACCAGGACATGCGAAGCCTGGGCGAGACGCTGGGCACGGCCGAGCCCTCAACTGCACGTTTTGCTTTCGGCCACAGGCCCCCAACAGTCACTGCTTGTTTGAAGACCCGTAGTGGCGACTGATCACTGCTTGTGGCTGTGCAAAGTTTTGGCCCTCTCGTTTTCTTGCAAGGGTTGCCGCCTGCTGCGGGAATTGGCCGCAGGTGCTCGCCGTTTGAAAAAACGTGGGTTCGACCCAATCTTTTGATAGACTGGTGGTTACCTGAGGCAGGTCTAGTTGGCTATGTTCCGAAGAGGGGACTCCACACACAAAAGCGTTTGTCCATGTTGCTTGCCGTTAGAACACCCTGAGCAGGGTTCCCTCAAAAATGGCGCTCAGTTTGTTTGTTTGATCGAAACCCTTGACCAGGTCAACATTTGTGAAGTGGAATCACCATTCTCTGCTCACGTTCCTACTCGCGTCAATAGTCGTACTATGCGCTCGCACTCGCCACCGGCATCGTACTCTGGCGCAACGTAGCCACTGAAGCGTGCTCGGAAAGGAAGAGTTCTCGTGACAACGCCAGGAAGCGAACTCACGAGCATCACTTGGACAGAACGAGGTCCCAATTTTCGGGCTCAGGCAGTGAGCCGAGAATGGCGAGGTGGTCGTTTTGAAGCTAAAAACTAAGAACGCGGTTTGCTTGAGCCTTTTTGGCGGGTTGAACTCCCTAGTTTTAAGAGAGAGAGAGAGAGAGAGAGGAAACCATCGCTGGAGCCCAAGCAGAGCAAAACAAACACGTTGTTCAACCTGAAGTTTTTTGTTGCCTTAAAGGGAAAGCTGCGGGAAAGCCGCAATTGGCGGTCCTTTCTTTGACGCATACCCAAGGCGCGGAATCCTCCGGGCCTGCTTTCTGTGAAGCTTAGAGAGATGGAGGCGCGAAGTTTCATCGGAGACTAACATTTCCAAGTTCGCCCGATCCCCCCGGTTTTTTTTGGCGCTCGCGTGTATTGTTTTGGTTGACCAGGGTCCCCGATATGTTTTTTGGAGGTGCGCCTGGGGAAAAAGGTCTTTGGTCTCACGGCGGCTTGCGCGCGTTGAACCGATCTGTGACTCGGGTCCTTGGGCTTTGCCTCGTGCACAAAACTTGCGGCCTGGTGAAGTGGAAGCTTGGGGGGCCATCCCAGCCATGAATTGATTGCCATATGTTTCCCATGTTGGGAAGCTTGGCCATGGGCAAGTTCAGGGTAGAGTCGTACCCTTAAAACCCCTCAGCCTCCAAAACGGGACTTAAGTAGGACTAAGTCCCAAACGTCCGAAAGTTTGGAGGCGCACGACCTTAAGAGTACAACCCGCCTGACTGTGGCAGTCATGTCCCGTTTCCTTGATGTCGATGACACGCAGCTCCCCAAATAATTCACAAGAAACTCAAACGACACCCCACACACGTGACCATGAGAGTCAAAATCAACAAACTATTTGAGTTTGGCCTGAGCGATTTGGCCAGGATGGCATTTTCGTTCCCAAGGGAGGAGGCAGGGTCCGTTTGCGTCGCAGTGTAAAAGCATCAAGCACAACACTAATGAAAAGCACGTTGTTCACAAATGGAAACTAGTTCGCTCACGTTGGTCCAGTGCCGATGCCAAAGGATTTGGGGGACCTTTCGTTTGTGAGTAATTCATCCGATTCATCCGAGCACCCGGAATGCGCGCTTCGGCGCTTCGAGTCTCAGGCAAGGACAAGGGCAAGGGCAAGTCTAAGGAGCCAGAGCCTGAGGAAGCGCGGCATGTGCATGTGGATAGCGGGTGCTACAGAACCCAGTTGTTGACGTTTCCCAGGAGTTTCACCAGAGAAGCGAGACATGTGTAGGTGGTCAGATGTCAAGTTGACCCACATCCAATTGAGAGCTAGTCGACATGTCCGAGGGAAGTTCTGCAGAAAAGAATGCTTTCTGCATTTGGAGCATCGTCTCATGGGCGTTTCCTGTAAAACTGGGAACACCTTGGATTGTTTTTACGAAAAAGTCCAACCATGGGCTTCCCGATCTTTGGAGAACGCACCTGAGGTCACGTTCTAGGCCGGGCACCGTGCGTCGCCATTCTCGGCAGAGCCACAGCGCACTGGGATGTCGCAGTTGGCTCGGAAGACGCAGTTGGGCTATCAAGCTGTTCTGGACCATTTGGACAGCAGCACGCACCTTTGAGTCTGCGTTCGTCCCTTTGTCCGAGAAGGCGAACCCTGATCCAACTGCACACGCTGATTGGAAGCCTCTAAGTGTCTCGTTGCGATTCTGCAGACCTGTCCAAAATGAGTTTGATTCTCCAGGCCACTTGCTGTCTGCCCCGCAGCGTTTAGCTGAGAGTCCTTTGATGCATTTAGCTGTTCAATAGTGCCACTGCAGTTGCCTCGCCGTTCATGATGGTGTTGATTATTTCTGGAACTGCATAGGTCACGACCAGTAGAACCACAATAAAGCGGAGGGACAAAACCATACCATTGCAAGCGAATGAAGAACTACTTTGCTGCTCGAACTGTGTCCTCCTTTTCTTTTGCCGACAGGTCACGCGGCGACAGTCGCAGACGTGGCCAGAGGCTGGCAGACAAGCTCGTGTTTCAATAGTGGTGTTTTTGTTTTTGTTTCTTTCGGTAGGGCACCCTGCACAATGAGAGATTTCCCCGTTGGCTGTGAAAAGCATCGTCCTTTTTTTTGGGGGGGGGTCCCATAATTTTGGAATGGAACCTCCAGTTATTCTGTCAACGGCCAGAGTTTGTCCGTTGCTTGGGAACAGGGGCACATGGAACACTTTTCATGGAACTCTTTTCTGAATGCTAAGGGAGTGCCGTCATCGCACTGAACCTCTGAACATCTAAGCAAGTGCCCGGCGAATTCAAGAGGTGGGGTTTCCTTTAGTCCCCCTTTGTGTGGCGTTAAGCATGCCCTTTTGCTGCTATAATACATAGCATAGTGAGTTTTCATGGTTGCTGTTGGGAAACATTTTGCATTTTTGCTTATTGTGGTTTAGTGGGAAATCCCCACTCAACTGCTAAAAAATATTTTTTGTTGCTCCCCTTCCAACGTCAACCAAGTTTTCTTTTGTTTGCTGCTGTGCCACACAGATCTGGCCAGGCGTTCTTGCTCGAGGTCCCGCTCCGGAGGACGACGAGGCATGGGCACCGTTGCCTTGGATGAGCCTCAGATCGCCAGTTGGTTAAAAAGACGGTTGGATGTTTTGGTTGGGTAAGCCAAGCCTCCATTAAAAGGGTTCTTCAAGCATATTTGTTTGCCTGAGATGGCACGGCCCGCCAATGTAACTTCCCTCAATCAGGACGTTTTCGCCTGAGATGGCATTGCCCAACCTGTGCGGCTAGCGCAAGCACCGGTGCTTCGCCTGAGGTAAGGGCAAGGGAAAGGCGTTCACCCAGCCGCGCGCAAAGACGGGAGCGAGAGAGGGGGCGCAACTTGCTGGTTCTCGGCGAATCAGCAGGTTGGGGAATGAAGCGGAACCTGATGATTCCCTTAACGGAAACAAGAAGGGTTGGGCTCAGGGGAGGGGGGCATCCGCTCATTCCCTGAGAACCAGCTCGCCGGAAGGGTTTCGGTCCACCAATGTCACCGTGAGCCAACTCAAGACAAACACGCCTGAGCTGGGCATCGGGCAGAGTCGATTCGAACATGCTTAAGATGAGTAGTCATGACTTAGGCCTTCCATATTATTTACCAGCCATAGTTCCGTAGATATATATATATATATATATTATAACCTGTATGTATAGTAAGATTCTAAACATGGACAACTTCCCAGGGTGAAGCTTTTTCAGCATGTCCAGACACCGAGGGGCTCCCAACATCTGAAGAATGTCCCCAAAGTCACGTAGGTCCTCGTTTTGAGATGCAAATCTTGGATCCTTTCTCGTCCTCAGCTGAGGCTCAGCCCGAAACGTTCCCGGCCAGCGCCCTGGAAGCCCAACGGCGCACGACGGAGTCGAGGTCATCTGATGCGGGAGCCAAGCACAGCAGATTGGTCCCTTGTGTGTTTCCAGTCGCCTTCTGTGTGTTTCCAGTCGCCTTTCTGCCCTTGGGTCGGAGCAAAGCTGAACAACGTGGAGAAAGTCATGGCCACCAGCACGAATTCCATAACTCATCCCAAACAAACTTCATCCTTGGCGAGCCCACTTTTTCGAAACACTGGCACAGTTGGACCAGGGCATATCGTGGTTTAGCGAACAGGGTGATGGTTTTTGCGCGAAAAGACATGTGCAGTGCATATTTCTACAAGTCGCTCGTGCGCCTTGCTCAGGTCCCGTGGTGACAGCCGCAAGCAGACGCGCAGGAGCCGACTGTGCTAAATCTGGACTCCGAGTCGGAACCTCTTTGAAGCTTGAGGTGGTTCGCAGTGCAAAAGTGGAGTCAGCAACCAACCTGCCTGGTTCCTTTGAGGTTGTTTCGGCGACGGTTTGTTTCGCGGAACCCAACCAACCAGCAGTATTAGGCCCGGGGCCAGAGGCTTTTGGGACAACACCCTCGACAAGGTTGCAGGAGAAGTGGAAGGATTCCTTGGCTGTTCTGAGCATCCGGGATTAGTTTAATGTTGACCCCGTATTTATCAACCGCAGTTTTTTTGTTAAATTCGAGGTGTCCCGGAGTGCAGTGGGGAATCATCACTTTTCTATTAGGAGGGGAACACCCCGATTAATAGACAGCTGGGGTTGATTACTATGGGGTCAACATTAGTATACTAAGTTATATGTATATATATATATATATAATTATACAATGTGTTCCATGAGTTCAACTTGAACGACCAAAGATCAGCTGTCAAAACTAATTGGTGGTTTGTGTGGGTTTGGGTGTTCCCGTGGTTCACATAGCGCGGGCTTGGCAGCTGGCCGACCCCTTTCGCCAGGCGAAGCCGCTCGAAGCGCCGCAGCCGCTCCAAGCGACGGAGCCGCTCGAAGCGACGCAGCCGCTCCAAGCGAAGGCCAGGGTGTTGCCGTTTGTTGTTGTGGTTGTTGTTGTTGCCTTCTTGTTTTTTTGTTGTTGTTTTTTTTCCGTGTTTCTCGGTGTTTGTTGTACTTTCTAGTTGTTAGTTATCGCTTGGGAGGGGTTGCCCCTCAAAAGTCCAAAAGTCCAAACGTCCAAGGAACGATGTGTTCAATTCCAAGAAGGCCCCCTGTCCACGTTGCCATGGAACTTGACTGGGGAGGGTCCTAGTTTAATCCATGTTCCTTTAAAATGGGCCAGTTCTCTTTGGTGGGTGCGGTGCATGCCTGTCATATTGCAAGTACAAGTTTGAAAGCCTGTAATTCCAAACATTCGTGGTTGGTCTACTTGCAAGAGGGACATCTACCCGAAAGCAAACACCCAGTCCTCACGTCAGGAGCCCCTCCAAGCGTCGGAGCCCCTCCAAGCGTCGGAGCCGCTCCTCGCCCCGACGGGACCCAGAGCCAAGTCAGCCGAGCCCCGCGCAGAGTTCGGCCTTCGGCCGAGACCTCGGCAGCCTTGGGCTCTTTGCTTCGGCGTTGGGAGGGGATGGAGCTACCGTTAGCTTGACGCCTAACCCACTTTGAAGGACAGGATGTTTGACGAGTAGTTTGAACGGTTGATATTTACCTGTTCTTTCCAGCCCTAATTCTCCGCGTGTTTTTTTTGTTTCGGGTCATGTGTTGTTGCTTCGGCAAAATCCCGCCAATTGCCCTTAAAGGAACCAGCAGTGTGTTGATTCGACACATACTCCCTCAGTTGCTTGGGCTGGGCTGGGGGTATCACAGAGGCTTACTTGCTCCAAATAGCACTCCCATTCTGCGAGCGCAGCGCGTTGTGCGCAGCCGAAGATCTCGAGCCAGCTTTTGCCCTTTTCAACTGAGCGCCTAGGCAGGATCGGGCCCTTCACGTTCGCGGTTGAAACGCATCTTGGTGTGTGTGTGTGTGTTTTTCGAGGGTGCCTGTTGTTTTGTGGCTTTAAAGGGAAACCAAACGGAAACCAGGTATGTTGGGGTCCCGCAAAAAAGGCATACACATTTGGCAATGGTTCAACACCTATGGTACCTTTTTGGGCAAACTACCCATCCCAATAAAGACAAGTCTGTTCATTTCTGGGATGGGTAGTGGGATAACAGGGTTTTGAACCATAGCCATTTGAAGATACCGTGAGCTTCGATCTTTTTTGGAGGCTGCCCTTTCTGCAGTTGGCCCTACGGCGATTCAAAGGGAAGCCACCTGCCCCTATTTTGACATGTGTTGAACGGGCCAAAGCTTTTTACAAAAATAGGATAAAAAGAAAAATGTGCGTGTCAATTTGTGCTGTTTTTGAGAGGTAGTCCAAAACAGAGTCCCAGGAGTTTGGACACCCCCCCCAAGGAGGGTCCGAAAAGTTTTGACCATGCGGGCAGACATTTGGGTGTGTCTTTGTTTTAGGTTGGACCTAATTGAGGTGTCCTATGGGTTTTCATTTAAACCAACCCCAAAAACGGTAGCTCAACAAAAGGCAGACCCAATTGTGGTGACCTCACTTTCCAGGGCTTTCTGACTCATGGCGAAGTTTCCTTTGAACTATTCACCCTGAGACGTGGTTGCCAACGTGGCATTGAGGCCAATGCAGCAGACATGCCAGGAGTTTCCGAGTTGAGGCCTCCAAAAGCAGGGGTTCCTTACGTCGTGCTTGCCGTTCTTCTCTTTGTCCGATGGCTTGCATTTCAGAAGGGCCCCAGGTCAGCCTTATGGAGCGGATTGTATGGACCTTGCGCTTGATGTTCGACATGCTGCAAGCAGGCCAACCACGAGGGCAAGTGTCTGGCTTTTCCTTGATCCTCTGCAATACTCCCGGAATCAATCCAGCACGTGCATGTGTGTTTAGTCGCCACGCAGGCAATGTCCCGCGTTCTGCTTTTCCTTCAGCTGACGGCAATGCCGCCATGTTATTCACGGCTGGAGATTGGGGCAAGGAGATCGGGGATTTTCAAAGGCCAGGGATTTGCCATGTTGCTAAAGGGCAGAAGGCACTCGATCCGGATTGCGCGTTCAAATGTGGTGCAATATATTCATGACGTCTTGTCATGCAAGGTTGCCGCGCATGCCCCATTGCATTTCCATGAAATGACGTTAGGGCTGCATTGCCGAGATTGAAGACATATATTATATCATGATTAGAACGCTGGGAAAAGTAATGCTTGTGACAGTAAAGTATCTTGCGCTAGCAGGTGTTGCCGTGTTGCGCCTCAGGAACACCCATGGCTCTATTCCCTGAGTTGCATAGGCGGCATAGTGTACCAGCGTTTGCTTTGTACCGCCTGATGGTTGCTCATGTTGTTCAGTGGCCACCCAGGTATGAGCGCTCGGACGTGCCTTGCTCGAGGGCTATTCAGACATGAGTTGAATTGCACGGCAAGTAAACACCCAAGGTTCACCAAACCAACTGACTTTCGTCCAAAACCAACTGGCAGCCAACAACCCAACACTGGCGAAGCCATCCATTACCAGACACATCAAAGCACCTGGCAACCAACCCACCATCTCGGAACCACTGGACGATGTTTAAGCGGAGCCCCAAAAGACAGCCAACCATGTTTGTTGTTCAGTGGTTGGGGAAGACGGCCACGGTACCCTCGGCTTCTCATTCATCCTTTGGTTGCCAACCACTTTAGTTCCCCGTTTCGAAAATTGGAAACCACACCAAGTTCTTCCAGTTTGCATTTTCCAGATATTATTTCAGGCAACTCGAGATGAAGCACATGGTCCCTAGCCCAAGTGACCGTCCAACATCAGATCCTCCGCTGACCAGAGGGGTAATTTGGATTGTCGGCTAGGACGATGTTAACCAAAGCAGCGGTGAAAATCCCCAAGCCGCCGATGCAAATCACCAACTCGCCACTTTGGTCTCAAGAGGACCCTGGGGCCTCAACTGCCAGCCGAGTGGTGTGTTGAATCAAATAGCATACGCGATGGGGTCCTGTTGCTTTCAATTTGGGTGCGGGCTCAAAATTAAACAGGCGTGGTACTGGTTTTTTGAGCCGCAGCCATTTGCCTACGAGCGCCCTTCATGCGGTGCCATGTGGTGCTCGTCCTTGGAGCAGCTCACGCACTGCCGGGATCAGCGCTGCCACCCCGTCGTGGCCTACGGCAAGGCCATCTCAGCGGCTACCCTCAATATCTGGCAGGGGAGTATTGGGAGTACCCGTAAAACGTGGATTATAATACGTATGAATATGGACATATAAAGCACATATGAATAGGTATAATATACATATATACTAATAGTCATACTCAAAGTGTTCATGGCTATGGTTTGTACCTTAAAGAAAAGGTGGGGTTGCTCGTGGCTGTACAGCAGTTGTGCACCCCTTTGTCCGACCTGAGGTTAAGAAGATTGCATGGGTCATTGGTGCGGGCCGAGCCTTTGTGTGGACGGAGAGAGGGAAAGCCATACAGACGACTACTAGGCAGCTTCCATTTGCTTAAGAATGTGTTGTATATTTCCCTAAATGGAACCTATGACTGCGAACAGCAAATGTTGCAAGAGTTCCAAAAGGAGTGTCCTGGTGTGGCAATTCCTTAGATTGGAAGATGATGGAAGGCTTCAGAGTTGCAGTTCTCAAGGTTTCACCAGTCAGGAGAGTCCAATGAAGGTCGCAGCCGGCTTTGTCTTTGTCCCTCGAACAACTCGCGGGGTCAACCTCCGTGGTCGCCAGTAGGTCGGTTCGGGGGAGGGGAAGCCGAGCGCTGTGCTCGAGACCAAGCTTCGTGGCCCCAGTCTTTCCACGGATTCTTCTTTCCAGAACACCCCAAAAAACGCAGAAAGGGCTGGTGCCCCCCCAAAAAACAAAGGAGAGGGCTAAAACAAGGAGAAAGGGCTGGTGTTGGAAAAGAACAGTGGCGGAGACAGAAAGGCGGATCAAGCCCTACCCTGTTCCGAGGCTCAAAAGCAGAGCGCCGACTGGCAACTGGCATTGGCCCTGCTCGACGAACTTTCGGTGAAGACATTGCAAGGCCCGGGTCACGTCTCATCGCGGAAGCATCGTTGTTTGGGTATATGAATATGACTTTGAATGGGGAACACCATGAAAAAGAAACTGTTGGTGGACAGAATTTCCATTTTGGTGATGTCCACCACAGGCGTTCCAATTGAAACAGTGGCCATGTGTCAAAACAAGAGACCTTCAAATGGATTGATTTTGACAGAACGATGATGTTCAAAGTCCTCATGGCCCGACCGGTATCCTTGTGCTTGCTGCCTTTGTCTTTGATTGTTTGAGTCAGTGCCTCTGGGGGGATGGCAGACCAGGGTTCGTTGTACTCTCCACAGAGAGTGCCCAACTTTCCGAAGTGACCTATGTGCGACCAGGGGGAACTAAACAAACATGGGGGAAGTGTGGCATCTACTTTCACTCAGGTGTACTTGAGGGGAACGAGTTGGTTTGGAACGGGCTACTTGTGGACCCCTCAGCGACTCATCACCCAACCAGCAGGGGCCCTGGCCGCAATGTCTTGGCTGCACTCGAAAGCCAAGCAGGCACTCACAATTTACCAATCTTGTGGCCGCCCCGCGACACCTTGCCGAAGACAAGCCCCAACACAAATCCCGAAGTTTCCTTCACCAAGTCTCATGTGCAAGCGCGGGGGTTTCGCATCTTGACATCCTTTCAGCTTCAAGACGAAAACACTCCCCTCGCTTTGAGGGGCCCTTGGCACATCCAACGAGTGCAACCCCCAAAAAGGTAAAGTTTGAGGGCTCCATCAAGAAGCTCTCCAGGAACTCCACGGGTAATGTTGACCCAGGATTAACAAACCCGTCCAATTATTAGGGGGTGTTCCCTCCAAAAGTGATGAATCCCCACTAAAAGGGGACACCCCCCAGTCAAATCATTAAACCCTCAGCCGACGTTTCTTCGCCAGGCAACGCGGTGGTTTCGGGCGCCACCGCCCACGCGCTTTCCGGCGCGTCCGCTTCGTCCGGCGGTTCGGGCGCTTCCGGCGGCTGGGGCCGACAGCTGGGGCTGCTGACGGAGATGCGGCAAAGCGGCTTCGAGAGCAGCGCCGGGGGCCCCTGTGGGTGCCCATAGGGCGTTTGCCAATGCAGGATTTTCTGCACTCAAAAACCTGAGTTCATGCACTTTAAGCTTTTTGGGACTGGACCAGTTCAGTGGTAAGCAAGAAGTTTGGAGGTTTTTTGGGCCCATCCACTCAGGAAGTGAGCAAAGCGGGTACCGTCGAAAGAAGGCGCAGCCTAATTTGCTTCCTTTCGTCGTGTTCGATGGCGTTCCCAGGTTTCAGGGCTCTGCGCGCTAAGAATTCATGGGAAGCTGGGCGTCCCATTCTGTGAAGGAAGCCAAGGTTCGTGGTCCTTGTAGGACACTCCCTCAGGCTGGGCTGTTAGGCAAGTCTTGTTCCTTCCCTTCCAGTATCTGGGCCCATGTGTGGCTTCCCAATAAGTCATAGAACCAACTCTTTGATTTGAAGAGCCCAGCCAAAGGAAAGTGGAGGTGAATACTCAATGCGCGATTACAAGGAGGATCACCGGATTTGAACACCCTGGCCATGGTTTCAACCGATTTGTTGGCCTGCCTTGATTGTGTTATTGCTTGGCGCGGCTGTTTGCTTTGGACACCCAAATGCAGTTGCTCCAGATTTGGGCGTTGAAGATGAACAAGGATAGTCCCTTGAGAGTGACTGCAGTTCACACAGATAACTGCTGGCAAAATATCGCGACAGGTTCCATTAGGCAAATTAGCAAATAGCAACATCTCCATCACTGCCCTAGGGCCATTGGCAGTTGTTAAAGCGAAAGGCAGAGCATCTTCTATGGTTCGTTTCATGTTTTGCTCCCCTCTGCGGCCCCAAGGCCCTGTTTTGTTTACACTGCCTGCCATGTATTTCAGGTAACCGTTTGTTGGTGGGTAAATGGCAAACCACCAAACCACCAAACCACAAATCCACCAATCCACCAATCCACCAATCCACCAAACCACCAAACCACCAAACCACCAAACCACCAAACCACCAAACCACCAAACCACCACTCCAAACCGACTATTGTCACCCCACCGCTCAGTTTCCTCGTGTCTGAGGTCATCGCCTGCAGCTCGGTGACCGACTGGCGCCGCTGCGCAGAGCTGCTCGGGGAAGTGAGCCGCGGCACGCTGCCCTCCGGACCGCAAAGTGAATTGATCTGGCAATGGGGTCCTGCTCCAAAGGGGAGGGACTTCTTCTGAAACTATCTTGATTCCCTGAAGGAAAGTCGTTTGGGCACTGGACTCGGTTCGGCATCGGATTGGATCCCTCCCATTGGTTTTGACCCACAGCCATCTGGCGCCGGGTGGTTTACAACGCCCCATTTCACAAGTTTCCGGTGGGCGTGAACATTTATTTTCTTGCTATTCCAGCCAACAGTGGCGAACATTCCTAGTTGGCCACTGGCACGCTTGAAGACTCTTTTGTTCCGTTTGGTTTTGGGGGGCAGCATTTCCTTCATTGAACCAGCAAAGAAAGTCACTTGTTTTGGATGGCCACTTGGCAACTCAAGCATGGCAGCGAAGAAAGCGTTTGGTTTTTCTCCCTTGTGCCCTGACTCGGGGCCCTGTCCGATTGGCGGGTCTTTGGCCCACTTTCGGTAAACGTATCCCCTGGTCTGCAAGCCAACCACTGCCACCGCGCATGGCCTCATCCATGGGTTGCGAGTTATTCTAGTTCACCCCGGTGTTTGGACAAGCTACCACTTTGTTTGGGAGAGAGGTTTACCGTCGCATTGCTCAGGGTGCCGTCAGAGATGTGGTTCGAGCCTTACGCTTCCCAGTCGTCTTTTTTCATCTGGCTTGGGAAAACTTTGCTGGTGCTCGGTACGGCTCATTCGGGAACGAACCGGAAGGGGATTCCCTCAAAAAGGAAACCACCAGTTGCATGGTAGGTTTTTCCTAGATGGCCATGTGCCATTTCTCAGGTCCCCTGCATCTCTCGCAGGAGCAAAGAAGTGGAACCACCAGTTGGATGGTTCTTTTTGACTTGGTCATTGTCCATTTCTCAGGGCCGCATCCTTCACACCAGCCAGGAAATCACCAGTTGGATGGTTTGTACAAGGGTCATTCCATTCGCCACCAGATGGATGGATTCCCCGCCTATCCCACCAAGCCTTGAGGCGCCTGGACAGCGCCGCCTTCAACGCCTCGCTGCCGAAGGTCCAGTGGCGCAGGGCGCGGCACTACCTTCAAGCCCTGGCTGCGGCAGGCCGAGCCGAGGTTCGCAGAATCCTCCCGAAAATCGCCTAGGACCCCCAGTGGTGCCCTTTCTCACCCCTTTTTGGGGGAGGGTTCCCCTAGAAAAATAGAGTACAGAAGAAAAGGGTACCCTTATTCTAGCCTCCTACTGGAGGACCTAGTAGCTGCTTTCATTTGGGGTTGTCCCTTGAAACGTGAACCAAAAAAGGGCTTCTAACATGATAGGTGTCCTTTTGGTTTCCCTCAAACACCAATCAAACAGGATTTGAAATGATGGCTTGTATTCTTGGTGTCCCTCAAGAAAAGGCAACAAAAAGGACCAAAGGACCAAACAAGTCCAGCATGTTGATTAATTAAACCATGCACATGGGAAATCCAAGACAACCATGAACATAGGAAATCCAAATGTCTTTATTAGCCAGAGACGCTTTTCGTTGCCAAACGTTCAGGCAGGAAAAGGTGTCCCCTATGATACAGTTGGGTAATTGACCGTGGGTTGCTTTTAGGCGCCTGGCTATTATTTATGGAACTATGCGTATCCTGGCAGGGGATGGAGCTATTAGGCACGCCCCATGGCAGCGGTGTGCGTTGTTTTACTCACAACTGTCAACGTAATTTGTTCCCCTCAGGTGTTGATAGCTATTGGAAGAGGAACGGTGTTTATGCCATGTACATCAACAGCTGCCCGTGCACAGAATGTTCTGTATTGGTTGTCCTGCACAGAATGTCCCAGGCGCTCGGGGCGTGGCCCAAGCAATCATTTGCCACAATATTAAGCCACTGTTATACATATAATATATATATATATACACGTATTCATACATCTGCAATATGAATTATATATATATATGTATATATATACATACATCGGCAATATGAAGTGTATATATATATATGTACATATATGATATATACATGTATATGTATATATACATACATCAGCAATATGAATTATACATATATACATACATCTGCAAAAATAATTATATATATATACATACATCTGCAATATGAATTGTATGTATATATATACACATACATCTGCAATATGAGTTATATATGTATATGTATATATATATATATACATACATCTGCAATATGAATGCGTTGGCCCTAGAGTTTGGGACCATTGGAAATAGAAAGTACACCCAAAATGGTACATGTTTGGGGAGGCAGCAGTCGGCGTTCAACCGAGCATATTGACAGGGGAGAATCGTTCCCTGGCTTTGTGAGTTGTCCGCAGCGCCAGGCTTGGGAAACCGCACCACGCGCAATATTTGCGCTGCAGCGCGGTGGACTGACGCTCTTCTCCTCGCGGAGGATGGGCATGCAGGGTGGCTAGTGCTGACACACTTGTCATATTAGTGCTGCCCCAGACTGGTGCCACTTCTGGCAACCGTAGAACCTGTCATGTCCAGAGTTTCTTGTCAGGGATAGACCGCGTTCGAAGGGCTTTGCAGGATTGCCTCTCCCAAATTCCCTTGCATTGGAGGGGGTTTGCAGGCTTCCCAAGTTCCCGAAACGACTCTGACACGGACCGAGGCACATGTCAACCGTGACGTCAGGACCTGGTGGGCCACAGCAACGCCGTCGCCGGCGCTTCCTGGGCCGTGGCGCAACAACTGCTGGGACACCTCCAGGAAAATCCTTGGCGTGGAAAGTAGCCCTGTGGATGGTTGCGGAATCCATTTCGCATCACTTTGAAACCATGGCAAACTCTAACGTTTGTTGGTATTTTCAAGGAAATCATCAGAAACCAGGCTTTCTTAGGTGGTGCTGGATTTTGTCCGTTCACAGTCTTGTTAGCTTTCCCCTGTAGGAACACCCCTAAGCGCATGGGCATTCTTTGCGGTTGTTCATTGAAGATGGCGCTCAAAGCCAGAATTTGGTATTTGGGTGTCTTCGCAAAACCACGGTGTGGGAAAGGCCATTTCAACATGAGCGTCCGTTTGGTGAGAAACAAAGCATGGAACTCGAGGGAGCCCGGTCAACTTCTTCGTTTTTTAGGGGGGGGACTTCAATCCCTCCAGTTGTAGCAGCCGATGTGCACAGAAATACTCCTAATAGCACTAGAATACTCATGTTCAAACCAGCCTCGCGTGTTGCACCGTTATGGCTCTATGTCCATGAGTTCTACTTCTTCGGGGGGACTTTAAGGGCGCCGCCAAGTTATGCTTCGCACTTGAACAGTCGTGGAGGGATTTCCGTACGAGCCGCGATACGTTCTTTGTGAAGCCAAGGTAAGAGTTGCACATGCGTTTGTTGTTTTGCGCAAAACTGACGCTCACTTCACAAAGATGTGAGTTTTGAATGCATGCAATATTATTTACATATATGTATACAGAGTACGAGGGCGCCGGCCAAGAATCGATCACAAGGAGTCGCTGCAGCCTGACCTCATTGTTTACAACGCCACCATCTCCGCGTGTGGGCAACATGCACGTTGGAGAGAGGCTGTGCACTGGTTGCGCCTTGATGGACTTACGTTTCATCGTTTGGGCGTGTCATTTTTTAAGGGTGTAGCCTTGGGTGGTTTAAAGGGAAGCTAAGAGGAAGCATCAATAAAAGCAGAGACACATATACCAGTGGAATCTATCAACTTTTTGGTTTTTCAGGTTTAGTACAAGTTTCCACTTCACCCACAAGTTCTTCACTTTTGCCAGGGAAACATTTTGAAAACAGACCTTACATCTCAGACGTTGTTCTCTTTTCCTCCGCCCGAAGCGACGTTTCCCGGCCCAAGCGCCGCGAAAGCGTCGCCCCAGGCAGTCGCTGCCGCGGCGTAACCTCCGCGCCTCCGACGCCTCGCTGGGCGCTTTCGCCTCGGCGGTGCCCTGGGCCCGGGCGCTGGCGCTGGGGGCGCGGCAGCGGCTGCCGCTGGCGGCGCTGGGGGCAGCGCTCGGGACGCGCCGCGGCCGAAACCCATGGCCCCCATTTGTCTTGAAATCGGAAACCCCCCGAAAATGGAAACTCCGGTTGCTTCCTTGTTTGTTCCCGATTGATGGTTTTCCGCGG
This sequence comes from Effrenium voratum, assembly GCA_963377175.1. Taxonomy (NCBI): domain Eukaryota; class Dinophyceae; order Suessiales; family Symbiodiniaceae; genus Effrenium; species Effrenium voratum. The sequence continues at coordinate 21,056 of CAUJNA010000070.1, forward strand.
GCCAGTGCCCCACCAGTCGCCAGTCGACCGCCAGCCCGTCTGCCCACAGCCCGTGAGCGCACCAGCGAACCGGGCCTGTCCCTTTTTTGAGTTGGTACCCCCCCAACATGGCTGTGTTCCTTTTGGTTTGCCTTTCAACAAAAACCAAAAGGGAACATGTCCAACTCTCAGACTGATTCCGAGCAAACTCCAAGGCCAGCGAAACTTCAGAGCTACCCTGAGTAACGCCAATAAAACCTGAGGGCAGTGAAGGCATTGCCTTGTGCAAACGGAAACCCCTCGTGGTCGAGAGCTTGGTTCACCAAGCCAGGCTTCAAACAGCAGTCTTAGAAGCTCTTGATACCACTTCGTTGACACCAATGATTGCCCCTTTGCCTCTGTGGATCGGTGCATCCAGAGCAGACACTGGATGACACATGGACTTTGGATTTGAGCCATGCAATTTCCCAGATCCATGCTCTCATGCCGCAAGCCCATTTGTGTTAAGCTTGGCAATGCGAGGCGGCGTTGGGAACTTGGAGTTGTAATCAAGACAGTTGTGAATGATTGAAAGCTGGATTGCAGGTTTTGATGCGTCCAGCTTGCCGGTGTCACTTCCTGTGATTCAAGAGACAGACTAAAGGTTTTATCTCCAAGTCTTTGTTAAGGTTATTTTGTACGTGTGCTTCTTTTTGGTCCAGTGCTTCGTTTTGATCTGCAGAAAAGCGAGGACATGACGTACCAATGCATTGGATTGCTGGCGCCACGTTTAGGTCCCGGCGGGTAGTGGTTTTCTTGTTGGTGCCCCTGACTCAACCAACCTGAAAAGGGTTCCTCCAAAGAGAAGCACACACACACATGCTTTCACTTACACACACACATGCACATGCACATGCGCATGCATGTCCACACACACACATGCCCGTGTTGGATCTTTTTAAGCGACCGATCCAGAACAGGTTGGCCTTTTGTTGTTCTTGTGGGCGGTGAATTGACGTGCAGTTTAGCTGCCACAAGTTCAAGATCAACGTGGCCCAAGATTACGACTGAGGTGCGTGAGGAGCGATAGCTGGGAGCAGGCGCTTTTGATGCACTCGCAGCTGCGTGAGACATTGCAAGGGAATTTGCCCGGGGCCCCAGCCCCATTCTACTGCCACGAACATCTGCAGGGAGCCTCCTGGGGGACTTGTTGCTTTGTTTTCAGGTACATCATTCTGAAGCGGCTCCTTGGCTTGTCACTGCATAAAGATGACGGACATGCAGGCCGTCAGAAGTTCAGGTCGTTAAGCCTGGAACGGGCAGGAAACCGTTGATCAGTCCAAAAGATGTTCTAGTTCCCATTTCTCTCACGGGTGGGCAGAAGCCATAGCGCCATAGCGTTGAAGAAGAGCACGACCTGTTTGATCAGCTTGTCGAACACGCAAGTGAGGAGTATGCTGACCCCGCAATCCTTCACGCATCAGATTTGCTGGCTGCGGGGCCAGCCATGAGGTGGGTGTGTTTGAACACGAAAACCTTCGTTGCCAAGCAAACTGGGATCGGTTTTTGCCCCATTTTCTTTTCGCAAGCTCAATTTCAGTGAGGCTGACCTACAACTCTGCTGTGAGCGCCTGTGAAGAGGGCGGCAACTGGGAATTGGCCTTGGCGCTGATGGCAGAGATGCAGGACTGCTCGCGCGCTTGCGCGCGCGCGAGATCGCTTGATGGGGACCACCAAAAGCAGGGCGGCGGAAGTCTTTTGGGGGATGTGGTTGAGGTTTGGGCTCTTCACGACAATCTTTAGACATGGTTTCCGTTTGGTTGGTGTTTCATGGTAAAAGGGCAAGAGCCATCTTAGTTTTGAGAAACACCCGTAGGTTGAAGCTTGCTACACATTTATAGCAGCGCCATCTATCAGGTAAGTGCTTCGGATTGGTTCAGAACGCCTTCTTGCTTGGGGCTTGTTGAGGTTCCTATCCACCTCACCTCCAAGCCACTGGCTCGGCTCCGCATGAAAACTCCTTAGCGTCGAGCCGGAACGAGACACGACACCTGGTCGCTGGGAGCTTCCGCGGGGATCATGAAAGCTGGTGTGCTTGTTGGTGCATTGAACTGGAACCAGTTCCGCTGGGTTTGGTTCGGGGGTCTTGATTCAAAACGAGCGGACATTGGGCGACAGTTTCAAAGAACCGACAGGAAGCCGACGACTTGGCGGTTTTCGGGAAGACCTCATGGAAACACCGTTGGCCTCTGGCCGCTTCATGTCTTGATTTGGGCAACGGTCTTCGACAAATGTTCCAACCAGTGGCTAAAAGGCAGGGGGCGCTCACCTTGGGCCACGTTGCAAAGTGATAAGAACATATAAAATCATTGACCCCAGCGTAAACCTCACAGATGAATAGGGAGGTTTGCAAAGATTGAGTCCGGTTGGCAGATGATGGTTGGCTTCCATCGCAACGCAACAGCTGTGCCTGCTCAAAAGGACCCGACCCTTGTGAAACATGAACATGTATGAGCATGTATTCCGAAAATACCCGTGTCAGGGTGATTCGTAGAAACACACAGCAAGGTGGATTGTGTATGGGACCGCGTCCAAATGGCTGGTCACAAGGGCCCTTTTTCCACAATGGTCTTGCAAGGGTCCCTCTTTTGGTGAACCTCATCATTACATGTGTCCTGCTTTCCACTGCATGGTGCGAGACTCATGAAATCTGTTGAGGACCTTGCCCGGTTTTTTAGCCAGCGGACAAGGCACGGCGATTGGCACCCACGCAGCCGAGCTCAGGCATTTGCAAGGGTGCTGCCTGTTAGTTTTTGCTTGCCAGCATCTTTTGCTGCTGACTTTGATTGAGTTCTTTTGGGGCCGGGGCGAAAGGAAGACATTTGATTAGGGCTTGCGGCCCTGTACGGGCTATGCCCCATGCCCTTAAGCGGGGCATGAAGCAAACGATAGAGAAGTTGGAGATTAGAGAAGTTAGATGTTGGATACGTTGGGCAGTCGCAGAGTTCCAGGGACCCCGCCCTCCCCCCCCAGTCCAACCGCTGAGAAAATTGCAATTCCTTTGACAGAGGATAGCATGGCAACGGCAAAAGGGGTGATTCGTTGGTTGCCTGGGGGGCAAACAGCAAATGTAAGGTTGGAAGCCGTGTATTAGTCTTAAGATCATATTCATGTAGCCTTCATAAGGTGCTTCGTCTTTGAAAAGAAGGACCTTCAAGCACGTATTCCAGCGCGCCGTTGTCATGCGGGCTTCACAGCCCAGTTTCACATGAACGACCTGCAGGTCATTGAAACAAGCGGTCAACATGTCCCAGCATCTCAAAATTCACTAGATTTCCGTTCACCATTTCGTGGATACTTCAGAGAGCTCCAACGCCATGAGACATCACCATTGAATAAACGTTTCTTTAAAATTCAACGCTCTCGGTTTCTCTTTTTGTTTCCTTTTTGGTTGTTTTTTGCTTTGCCGGTTAGTTTCCCTTTAGATTTCCCTTTTGGTTTCCCAGTATTCGTCCAATACTTTTTGTTTTTTCGGCGGTATGGGTTTTTGTTTTCGCTTTCCAAGTCGTCGGTCGCAGGTGATGCACAGCGTGTTGCAGCGGCTCGAGGGCATGAGGGCCTTCCCCTACCTGTGGCTGGTAGGCTCTTTCGCCCCCATCGCCTGGGGGAGTCTTGGACGGTTGGAAGTGCCGCTTTCCCTTGCTTCCCTGGGAGAAACTTTCGGAGACGGCCCGATGTTTTTTCTTGCAGTATACGAAGAAGTCTTTGACTCTTTTAGTGAGAGACTTGTGAGAGACGCGTGAAAACGCTGCCACGAGATTTGGAGAAAGCGGAAAGCGGAGAGCCGCCGGCCGCATGAACGGCATTGATTGAAGGGCCGGTCTTTGGTCTGACCGAATCGCCCCGTAGAAACCTTGAAAAAAAACAGCCCCGCAAAGGGTGCCCTCAACAAAGACGGCCTCAAATTCGAGTGTTTTGATTGAAAAACAAGGTCAAAGAGCAGGAAATTGTGGGGTCGGAATCAGGACCAAGAGGGAATGTGTTTATTACAATAGAGGGAGCCTAAAAATGGGTGGTTTCCCGGTTGGTTTCCCTTTCGAGTATCCTTTTTCAAACACACTGCCAAGTAGTGACAGGAATGATTATTCCAATAGAGGAAGTCCGGATGTGATCCCTGTTCACTTCTAGAACCTGTTTATGCTCCCAAGCCCTACCCCACCCACACCCAAGTAACTCTAAGATGACTTCAAGGTGATCCCCGCCGAAGTACGCATGACGTATTAATATAAATATATATATATATATATGTATACACATTGTCTTGTTCTCAAGTGACGCGATGTGGTCCCGCTCTTGGGGTTCGAGACTGATTTTGTTGGTTGCTTTGAACAGCGGGCTTGCTTTGGCGCTTGGGCTTGGGGGTGAACGATTGGCAAATTTGCTGGAAGATTCCACGTGCCTTGGGGACATATGAATCGGTATGGGAAACACGACTGCAACTGTCACAAACTTCAGCCCCTCTCGCGACAACTTCAGTCCCTTCCTCAACCTCTAAGCGATGAAGCCGACACTTCGACCATTTTGCTCTTCTCGTGTGGGTTTGCGAAAAGTCGGCCTACTTGTTTTAAAGAGTAGGGGATATTGGAGTGGAGTAGGGTGACACCCCTGAAGATCAAAGGCGAACCTGAAAACACGAAGGCTTTTACGGGGCACTGGCAGGTCGTGAGACGAAAGCCAGACGAAGCCGACACAAAGACTTTCTGCATGAACATACGGCTTTCCGAACATTGGCTCTTTTGAATTGCGATAGATGAGGAGCAACCAGGCTTTGTAGAGTGGACAATCAGGTTGCCGCCAAGACCCCAGCTGACGAGTCGTTTTGATAGTAAGGCACATCAGGTAAACCAACTAGGAGGGATACAGGGGGAACCCGGCATACAGAGAGGATTCCCCCTAACTGCACCTAACTTTGATATGGGAAAATGGCGCCAAGGGAATCCCCCCATATCCCCGCTCCCGTATCCCCGCTTGTTCGTTTGTCCAAACACATAAATGCAAGGCTTCCAAGGAAGGTGCCAATAGTGGTGCGAGCCTGAGAGGAGCGGGTTGAGAATGTCACACATGGACGAGGCACGCATGACCAAAACCCCTGTAAAATGAGGGCGACTCTTTTTTTTGAGGCAGGCTGTAGAGATATTTTAGTTTGGCACATGAGGATTTCCGTTTGAAGAAAATTTGAGGCTCGCCTTTAAACTCCCAAGCTCATCATTTTTGTGTGACACCCCGAGATGAGTTGAATTGGACCGTTCCGACACATGCAACCGGTGCCCAGGATGATGGACGCCGTGGCTGCCCAGCTTCGCTATGGACACTTCCAGCCGTCCATGTCCTTCACCATCAACGGAGTAACCTCGCAGAAAAATCGGGCGAACTCGACGGGCCCGCGCTCCGTTGCTTTTGTTTTACGAAGAAAAAGACGGGGGACGTGCAAAATGATGTGGTTTCTTGGTTGAGACCAAATTCGGCCTGTAAGCCTCTTTTTGGCATAGCAATGCTTCCAACTTCGGGTGTTCACTTGGATGGGTCCTGTTTATAGTAAACAGAACAATCCGCAGGTGGCTTTGCCGTTCCCCAACCCCGTTTTGTTGGGCCATGTTAGCGAGCCGAAAAGTCAAATATAAAAAAATGTAAAAGCTCATTTGCCCAAAGCTAACTTTCAGTTTTGTGGTGTTCCAGTTTGGGTATTTGCTTCGTACTATAGTGTCACATTTCTCAGTAGATAGCTTGGGAAGCTTGATGAGGTTCGACAGGGACTGGCGGAGGGAGATGCAGTTCGGGCATGGTCTATGGCCGGCGCGTGAAGACTTGGGCCGGCAAACAAAACGACTTGCCCAAACCTGCCCAAGGGATGTGGAAACATTGGAATGCTGCTGGTGGTTGGTTTCCTGTTGTTGTTTTTTTGCCTTCAAAACGGGTCCCTTATTTTTCAGCTGGCCCATAGGAACGTGACTCGTTTATATTGTTCTCTGTTGGTTTCAAAGGGAATTGGTCATGACTGGAAAGCATATGACTTTTGAGTAGCACCTGAAGCACGAGGATGCTTGCGGATTCTTCCTGCGAGCGCCATGACTGCGGGCCGCAAGAGAGACCACGGCACGCCAGAACCCAAAACAGATCCACAGGCTCAACAAAGCGGCAACTGAATTTGTGGTTTGCCCTGTTTGCCTGCTTAGGGAAGCAGGTCTAGGAGTGTAGGGAAACAAAGGCAAACCTCCCAAATGAAGGCAGCTTTCTTAAAATAGGAACCAATATAGTGGCTAAAAAGATAGAATGGGATGTGTGTATGTATAGATATACATATATATATATATATATATATGTATGTCTATGTATATATGGGGTAGACTTAGCCGCAGTCAAGAACTGGCAAACCGTATTTTGCACCGGAAGCCTCGTGTGGCTTTTGGCTGTAAGGCCAATTGGTGGCTCTGCAGCATGCCCTGCTTATTCGTCTTCTGGATGACCTTGATTCAAAGATGCTTGGCATTGGAATCGACCAAGTTGTGTCTTTCTTTGTATATTTGTGCAGGGGGTAGTTTGAAGTTTGTTTTGGGTGTTCTTTTGAATGTTGTGCTCTTTGTTCAGCGTGTGCGCGGGTTGGAATGTGTTGTGTTCTTTTCTGCTGTGCTTCTTGTTCTGCTTGTTGTACGTGTGTGTGTGTGTGTGCCTGTTGAGATGTGTGTTTTTGGCATTGGCCAGCCGGTTTCATGCTGGGGAGTATGGAAGCAAAGCAGAACAACTACTGGGCTTTTCGAATACTACTGCCAAAGTCATTCGACGTTGCACCGGTCGTGTGCATCATGGCACCCTGTGTGTCTTGCTTGCTTGTTGTTCTTTGGGCTCGCTACTAGCAACATGGTTGTGGCAAACAGGGCTTTAGGGCCACTTTCTGTGATAGCAAGGCATCCCTTGAAAGAGCCTTGGGAACGGCCCACCTTGGTCATGCTCCGCAACCATGACTAGAGCAGAGAGATGGGAGTCAGATTGTCTCTCGCGCTGCTGAGGATGCCACAAGAAGTCCAACGCGACACTCAGCTGTCCGAATGGCCGCAAGGCACCGTCCCAAAAAGAAGTGTTTGGCACGTTTGGCCATGCCCCATGGTGAGGAAGAAATACATTATACACATTCCAACATTCAGTGTAGAGGGAACCGTATGGGCAACGCACCAGAATGAATGCTGAAAAATTGCGGCAGCCCGCTTGAACTCCATGTGGGTCCACACGGCATATGGTGGCTTGGTGCTGCTGGGCTTTGGCATTGGGTTCAATGCGTGATCGGTGGTCTCGTGAGTCAGAGTCAAAGTTGCCCAAGTGGGGGGTAGTTTTTGGCATCCCTTAAAAGGTAGGTCCCAAAAGAGACCATTTTTGACAACTCTCCAAATGCTGAACCAAGTTTGCTTTGATTGAGAATGTGATCTCTCCACGGTTGTCAACGGCTGTACTCTGAACAGAAGCCATGCACCCACCTGTACAAGCTGGACTGCAGGTACTGGAGGTCCGGTTTTCCTTCTGACACCCCACAAAAGGTGGTTACAAGCTCCTCTCAAGGGAAGACCAGTTGTTTTAAGTCAAACAAGCCATCTATTGGGGTTTTACCATGTGTTACGTTGCTGCACTGCCGAAACAGGCTGGTTGGGTGGATGCTTTGTGTGCAGCCTTTTGACCACCTACTTGGCCCCCGAAAGAAACAGCGGAGCCGCGGCGCATCTCAACATAGCCTTCCTGTACAGCACATGCCGACATAGTGCTTATGGCGGTTTAATTTTGGTCTCCCTTCTCTGAGGCATCCAGCAAGGAGGTTCTTTGTGTTTTTGGGAAGTACCAATCCTTGGTTGATTCGAAACCATGAACATTCCAAAACAACTGGTTTCATTTTCCATGTTTCCAAATATTGTCCTAAGCCACTGCTTTTAATTGAACTGCTCGCTTGGACCACACCAACACCTGAGGAACCAGCTCGCGCTCGAATCTGAGGAAGTGGAAGGAGGTCCTTGTGAATCTCGCCATTATGTTGGCCATGTCGACTCTTTTTCTGGCTTTCTTCGGGGTGACCAGGGCTGTGTCCGCGTTGGTGGAGGACAAGGTGCTGGGGCAGGTCATTCTTCTTGCGCCTCGGAGTTCACGAGCGGAGAACTCTTAAAAAAAGATGGTAAGTTGATCATCATCCAAAACCTTATGAATTCAATTGAACCGTTCCAGCAGACCGAATAGAAGTCTCCCTTTTGGGAGCAATGTTCAGGAAGAAAGCGAAAGAGCTTCCGTGGTACTCACATTACTTGCTTAGTGGGCGTGAACACGCCAAGAAGCATGAACAGCGCGCGAAAGTGCCTGGCGGGCTCCGGGTGTTTACTTGGAAATTCTCATCGACTGCGGGCTCCTTGTGGGATCCGCCAGGGAAGAGACAAACACTGGCCCAGACGATGACTCCAGAGCTTATTTAGGCAGACACTCCTCATTATGCCTCTCCCGCAGATTGGCGGCGATTCCTCGTTTTCGTTTGGATGCAACACTTGCTGGGCTTTTGGGCTGACCTTTTGCGCCAGTCTTCTCTTTTTTTTCCCGCAAGGTGCTGATGGCCATCGTGACAGCGCTCACCTTCGGCAGCCAATGCAGGAGGAAGCCCGTCGTGATCAACCCAGCCAGTTCTGAGAAGTGACGCCCGAAAAGCCGACAATTTTCGCCAACCTCTCTTTCTGGACATGCGGAGCCTGCCACAGGCCCAAACCCAGGACTGCTACAAAAAGCCCTGATTTCAAGACGCTGAATGAGAAACATTTTTCCAGATCGCAAGTTTGCTCCGCGTGGTGAGCCCGGTTGGGTTTCAAAAGCCCGCAGATCCCAATGGGATTCATGGCCCGGCGAGGGGGTTCACGCTCTCCATTCCGCGCATGTTTTTGTTTTTGAGAATCTGCGAGTTGGCACTTTTTGGTGCGAGCCAGTCAGGTGAGCAGTTCTCGCCAGCGAATGGATATAGAACGGCATTCAGGGGCCCCTGTTCTTCGCCCAACGGCCAACTTGTTCAAGTCCAAACATGACAAATGGAAGCAGTCACTGGTGGACGCTTTTTGTGCACCTTATGCAAATCCTTCTACAGATGCGGCTCATCCAAACAGCTCCAACTCACTTATAAAAGTGAGCAGACATGCTTGTTTTCAATGCAAGTTACGCTGCAAGGCTCCCCCAGGGAGCTTCGCAGAGTTGGACACATGTTGGCCTGTGGAACGTGCAGCTGGTGTGCATGGTGACGGGCCAACAGCTGCGTTTCCTTCACATCTAATTTGCACGGAAGAGCGTGCAGCATCGCCAAGCTGTTTGTTTTGTCCAATTTTGAGGTAAGCTCATGTCAGGCGCCATGGCGCTTGCCAGTGCGCAGTCCCCATTGTAGATCCATCCTGGGGGCCTTGTAAAGGCATCCAGTGCGTGTGCCATGGATCAGCGGACATTATCTCTGGTAGTGCATGGCTATTTGGGGGTCAGAGGCAGTCTTCTATGCGTTAATATGAACCTCAGGTGTGATCGATAGGTTCATATGGACCCATCCACTTGGCTTTTGAAAATGTTCTTCCATGGGGACCACCTGTCAAGGAACCGTAACTTCAGGGGCACAGTGTCCACCTGCGGGAGCGCGGGTACCTCTAAGCTTCAATTGATGTTAGCCGAAGGTCTCCGTATTGTCCGCGTCCATGTTATGGCGACTCTGCTCATTGAGCTAGGAGCTGGCAGGTGGAAAGCTCCTGGAAAAGACGCCCAACCGTTTGCCTCCTTGGGAGCCCCAAAACAGGCAGCTTTTGGTTGGTTTCCCGGCGACACAGCCTTCCCCCAAACAAAAAAACAACGGTCCTGACATAGGCGCAGCTTTTTGTGGATTCTTTGCAGGTTTGGGGTAGACCTCTTGCGGTAGCAGGTTTTCATTGTGACTCCTGGCAACCGGTTTTCTTTTGCAAGTGGGTGTTCCTTTATTTGAAACGGTTTCGCCCCCGAATTGTGTTTCTTCAAGGTTCCAAGCAGAGCTGTTTGAACTGTTCAGATCCTTTGAGCAAGTGCTGCTGGTTTGTCAGCGGGTCCGGTCCGTTTGCTGATCATAGATCCCGAAACCTGGCAACAGTCTCCACCCAGGGGTTACGCATAATTTGGATACCACAAGAAGCTGGAAAAGCCATTTTGAGGCGTAGGGAGTCGAGGTTTATGAAACCGCCCCCGCCCCCCAAACGTTCACGTGGTCCCATGGCGGGTTTCGGGGATGAACCTCTCGACATCTCCATGCCAGCCCTGCTCAACACCCAGCTAAGAAAAGTGAAAGAACCTGCGCCCTTTTTGCCAGAGTGAGATTCAAATATGACCCTCAATTTTTGAATAAGATCCAACAAATGGGCTCAGCCCGATCCTCGCATTTCGGACTACTCTTGAAGACCGAATCCAAGTTTTGATAAACTTGTTGAGGTCTTGAGGATTGGGATTTCGCTGTGGGTAGGGAGGGAACTCCTTTGAATGTATCGAGGTGCCGGTACCACGGGACCCAGATCAGGGGCCCCACGTTCCGACAAATTCTCCGAAAGATCTGCTGAAAGATGTAACGATGCAAAGAGTCCCAAGCCAAGCCATTCCATGGCCTGACAAAATTAAACCACCAGGAATTGGACCGCAGGATTTAGTCTTTTCCATTTGCCAGGGCAAGCCATTTTGGGGTTACCCTGTTTGTTGACCCACACCCGCCTTTTGATTCATCCGCTAGCCTCAAATCCGTCGGTGCGCGATCCGTCCGGTGATAATGTGCCATGGACGACTTCGATGTGGACGCCGACGTGCCGACAGACGCTTCTGACTGATCAGCCCTGGCCGTTTTTGTTGGCGTTCCTTCAAAGTTTACCAACAAAAGTGTTCAAATTCTAGCGTGGTTTCCTTCAAAAAGTAGTATCTCTTCATTTTCTGGAGTGGGTTCTCCTTTGAACTCAAGCACCAAAACGTGGGCAAGTCCATTTCCCCCCCCTCTGGCTTTCGGGTAAGGACCGCGGTCGGGACGTCCAGGAGACCTTGGAGACACAGGCGGCCGTCAGGGTCTGATGGCGTGCTTTGGGCGCTTTGACCTGTCACCCTTTCTGTCTTGCCCCAGGAAGGTCTCTCGTGCTGATCCCATGAAGCCGACGGTTTGCTAGGGAATATGGGTATGGGTCAAAATTAAACCCCCAGGAATTGGACCGCAGGTTTTAGTCCTTGTTTCCATTTGCCAGGGTTTCATTTTGGGTACCCATTTTCGACCCACTCCCACATGACGACATGTTCCTTTGCCCAGCTTTGTATTGAGCAGCGACTCTGAAGTTCCACATCCTTGGACGTGAGTCATTCAAGAGATGATTGTTCTACCTTTTTCCAGACCCCACCTTCCTAGGAGGATATGCTGGAAAGTGCCCGTAAAAAAAGGTTGTGACTGGAAATTGTAGATCGGTTTGGCAACCAGAAGACCTGTTGTTGAGTGGCGCTGAAGGGAAGCCAAATCCACACATGGTTTTCAGAGCACCAAAGATTCAAATGGCGTGTGTCGTAACATTGATACGGACATGGGGAAGCCAACCGCAGGCCGGAGAGCCACCTTTTACAGGCCTATTTGGAAGCACCCGCACGATTTTAATCAATAAGTTGGGTGGTAACCGAAAAGTTGTTTCAATTTCTCGGGAAGTGACACACACACACACACTGCCCCCTATTGGCTGCGAGGCTCCAGCCAATGAGCCTGAGATTTGGGCGATGGCCATGGCCTTTCTCACCAACATGCAGGTGGGGCCAAGGGAGCGCATTGTTCTGTTGCTTTCCCTAAGCAACTCAAAGGCCTTCAGTTGCCTTGGGCCTTTTGGTTTCCCCCAAAGTGGCACTTCCGATTGCCGGACGCGTCCCTCAAACTCCGGGAATAGGGCCCCAAACCGGGCCTCGGCAAACAGCAGGGTCCGCGCCTGTTTTGGGCAGGAAGGGTATCAATTTCACTCTCCTGAAATGATAATTAAGTTACATCTATCAATTTGCTTGAGGTGAAGTGAACTCTCACTCAGGGTTTGGCCTTTCAACATGTGTTTTTTTTTTTTTTTTCTGGTGGAAATGCAGGGTCCCTGCGAAAGTTTAAGGTGCTCAGCCTTTAGTACCGGGTGGAGGGGCAACTTGTCTTGAACCATTTCCTGAACCATGCCCTTGAATAATCCCCGCCCCAAAAAGAAGGCTTTCTCACATGTTTTTGCATGTTCCTGCGCTGGCTCATCTCGGACGCGATCGCCGTCATAGGCAGGGAAGGAATGACTCGAAGTCCTGGGACAAGTTGTATCTTTCGAGTGGCGCCTGGACTGAGGGCCAATGGTCCCATGGCCACGGAGAAGAAACGCGAAGAGCATCGCATCGCAAGAAGCTGTCGAGACTGCCGGAAGTCAGAGACCAGGTTGGCACCCCGGACGCGAAAAGCCACGCTAGCGCCAATGCCCTAAGGAAGCTGAAAGGCTTTGACCAGAGCGCTGGAAATAGCTAGTGCTGCCAAAGCACCTGTATCTTTCTACTCACTCGCTGAATGTTCGAGGCGCCGTGGGTAGGGAGAAGCATTGAAACTTATTCGAGCGTTTGCGAAAGGACATGCAGCATTGAGGCCGGGCAGGTTTGGTGAGGGGCGTGTTAAGCTCACTGAGCCGTCCGGGGCCTGTTGGACTGCCGTCGCTGGCGCCAGCACTGGCTGAGCACTTGGAGCTCGAGACGCGAGGGCTCATATCTGTGCAGCTTGTTGCTTCTTGGTGCGGTTTGCGTTGTGCTGCCCGCTGGTGTGCAAGGATTGCAGGAGAAGTGTCATATATGGAAATCATTTTGCCCAGCATGAACCACACCCCGAACTAGACCCCGGAATCATAAATCATACCTCCATCCAAACTTCTAGAGCCGGCCACCTTGTTTTTGTCGCGGCTGAAAAGCTATCTCTCCGGCCACTTGGAAGCGTTGTTCCGGGGGAGCCCCGTGCTTTCAGTCGGGTCGAAAGGTTTGATAACCCAATACCTTCCACCAAGCCAACATGAACCTGGGCCGTTCCCCAACCAGGTTCACTTGCTGGTTTCTCAGTAGGGAAGCAACAGTGGTTTTGGCAATGAACATGGGGACTTCACAGAAGAACCACAAATGACCACAAGGGGTGGTTCATAGCTTTCCCTACCGAGAGCCATTCACACCGTCCCCTTTTTTGGGTTTCGGTAGCTCAAATCCGATCGCCGTTCGTGGCCACGCAACCTGGTCCACATCCTACAACTAGATGATTACGTGAGAGCAAGTGAAGTCCAAGTTGACAGAGCTTCGTCTGTGAAGTGTTTTGAAAGAAAGCAATTGTTCTTTACGATCCTGCTCACGAGGCCCGCATACTCTGAAGATCTCCTAAATTCTCCTAATCATAGTTGTGGTACACCTTGGGGGCGTAGCCCGAATTGCAAAAAACACGGTAGCCTGGTATCTGGCGATGGCGGCCAGGTTGGGGTTAGCCTAGCTCCCGATGGGATTGCAATCCCCAGGGTGTACAACAACAAGTCAACCTTGAAGAGACGCAGAGGAAGCCAAACAATGCCAAACAGTTTCCGCAAGCCAGGTTTGGCATGTTGAAAGCGTGAGGAAACACTAGCATGGAGTCTTCTTTTGCTCCTCAAAGTTTAACGTAAGACTCCGGGCATACCATTTTGCAGAAGCGCCATGTTGGTTGTTGGAGAGTGGAAATTCTGGACTTTTTTAGTCCGGCAGTTCTCATCTGATGTTCGGTCATAGTCCATGATGTTTTGTCGTTTGGGAGATGGGACATTGAAAGGCTGATGCTCCGTTCAACACGTTCCACCGAAAGGTTTCATTGCTTGGTCCAAATGACAATCGTTAGTGTAGCATCGAAGCATTCTAGTTAAAACCCGTGTATAATTGGTCACGCAAAAGGCAAGGCGATCCGATCTGATCAGTTTGGTAGATTCTTTGGATATTGTGTATGTGTCAAATTCGGAGTTACCCACAGATTTCTGAGAATTGCCCATGGTTTCCCTTTAAACTAGCTAGGTCCCCCAGTAGTGCCCTTTCACCATTTCTTTTTTGGGGGAGGGTTCCCCTACTAAAATCGACAAAACAGAAAAAGCATCAGGTACCTTATTCTCACCTCTCAAATCTGGAGGACCTAGCTAGAGTCAAAACCGCACCCGAAACGCAGACCACGAAGCTTCCAATGGACGCGAGGTGACGCGCCCGGAGCTCCTGCGGGCTGTGCCAGCGCGGTGGGTGCTGGCGCGGGCATGGTCCATCCTGGGCAGCACCTGGGTGCGAAAGCTTTGGGCCACCAAAAAGGAATTCATCGTGGCACCCCATGTTGGTATCAAAGAAAGGCCATGTTCCACATCCATGTTTGGTTACTTCAAGCGCAGTTTTGTTGCTGGGTGTCTGAGAGCAAAAGTGTGTTCAACTTGTTTTGGGCTGGGTGGTCAGTTGTTTCTTTTTTTGGGGGGTAGAGGTTGTGGTTAGAATGTGTCACTCACGTTTCAGGGTTCAAGTGGAAAGTCCGAGCGTTGCTCATGGATTGTTCGGCTTTGACTGTAGGGTTTCGGGTTTCGGGTTTCGATGTTTTACGGGGCTCTTGCCTACTCGCCGCCAACACATCTCGGGCGGGGGGCAAGTGGTCACGCGGAAAAGGGGGTGCCCAAAAGGTGGGAATCACCTTGCTCGTTAGCTGTCTGACCCTGAGCAAACGGGGCTCGCAGTTCAAGGCGTGTTCTTACGCATGTTTCCATCCGGTTTCTTGGGAAATCCTTGGTCAATGTGCCAAAGCTTGGGTCCCCTTCTGAGAGAGGTGGGTTGCACGATCAAAGAAACTAGCTACCGCGAATCCTTGAAAGAAGCGCACCTGAATGAGATCACCTCTTTAAGCAAGAGGGGATTGGTTGAGACATGTCTAAACAGGTGGTTGCATCAAGCCTCACTTCCAAGTGGGGCCACTTGTTAACCGGCACATTGGTGCCTGAATGCGAGTTAAACAACTCTGCATTAACAAGCCGAATCTCACTTACTAGTTTCGGAGAATTCCCTGTTCCACATTGACGCGTCTCTAAAAGCTGTCTGTCCAAGAGTCTCTTAGCCGTTGGGGCGGAGCTTTGAGCCCGAGAGTCACCGGGTCCCTGAAAGCTGAATGGCTCTAGAAAACTTAGGCTTCCTTTCAAAGCGCGTTTTGGCCAACGCATGTGCAGCCACGCAGCCCTGCCCGAAAGCAACTTACCCGAATGGTGGAAAGGGGAATCCCACCCCCCAGTCACATGGCATGGCCACAGCAACAGGGAGATCAACTTGACCTTTTCAGCCTCATCCCCGTTTGTTGCAGTCTCTTGGCTCCTTCAAGGTGGAACCCCTATTGCCGGATGTCCCATTCTGGGTCAATTTTAGTTTAAGAGTTTTGAGAGAGGGGCCAACCTGAACTTGGCCAACAGGAAGCATTGGACATGCTTTGGTAAAGGGTTTGTTTGTGCGGATTTCCAAAGCCCAAAGGGGGCCCAGGTTTGCCCATGACCCCAAAGTCCGAAATGATTTCTATGCTACCCTGACTCAAACGGTTTTCTCCAATGACCTACCAAAAGTAGAAAAGGAGGTTCTTCAGAGTTACGCAGCTTCTTTTACAGCACAGAAAGGGGGTTTGCGCTAGCCACATGATCCCTTCGCTTAGGCGCCTCGTACGTGGCAGGCCTCTACGAGGCATCGGATGAATCCAAGGTTTTTTGGTAGGTTTCAAAGCAAGCCCATGGCTTTGAATCCTCCCGTCGCGTATGGGGGGCACCTACTTTGAGCAAATGGGGTCGGGGACCGCAAATCAGAGTTGTTGCCGGCAAGAAATGAATTTGGCAAGAGATTTGCCGCGACGCAGCACGTTTGAGATGATACAGCAAAAACAAACTGTTTAGAATCACGACATGATCGGAGAATAGACGCCGTACGCAGTGTGACACATTGTGAACTTGGATTAAACTTTCTCGGACGACACAGCCGTGAATGCGGGCTCATGAGGGCTCTCTTTTCTTCTGTCGCAACTCTTGGTGTTTGGTTCAACAGACCCAGGGGTCCAGGCACGTTTGTGCTTACAGCTTGGGCGGCTGAAATGACTTTGTCCTTGCCGAAGTGGCGTTATGTTTGAGACACACTGGGCAAGCCCGGCCCAAGTATTAAATGGGCCAAGCTGTTTGGTTGAGCACACCTGAGCACAAGCCTTTTTGGCCGCCTTCATCGGTTCCACCTTGGGCGCGCACTGAGCACTTCATCCCCTTGTCATCATGGAACCCGTTTGCTCGGGTTCTGCTCCCCGAGCTACGCGACGATCCCAGGCAGCTCACCAGGTTAGGCGGCGGATTTGGAACCCGGTGCCCGTTGGGGAACTATTTTTTTCTGATGCTTGAAAGTCAAGAAACCCTTTTTTGGAAGCAGCTCCCTTGACTTTCTCGGCTGGTCAAAGGCAAAGTCTTTAAAGTCTGAAACCACAAAGTTTGGTTCAGCCCCCCTCCCCGGAAAGGGCCAACCTGTGGCCGCCTCACTTCACTGGGCGCCAGGCAAGCGTGCCAGTGACTCAGATCCAGGAGTTCTGGTCCCACTCCTGGCAGGGCAGTCCCTGGAAGAAGGCTCTCACGCTGCTGGTCGCGAAGCGCCTCAGACCAAACCCGCCCGCCTTGAAGTGCCTTGCACTTCCCTTGCAAGCTTCCATTTGCTTAAGAATATGTGTGTTTTCCCCCTGTTGGTTTTAAAGGGAATCTATCACTACTGGATGTTTGTTTCTTCGAGGTAGAGAGCCTGTTTTTCAACTTGCCATCAGATCCCATGAACCTTTCATGTGCTAAAGTTGGGTTGGGTCAAAAAGCGATTCATCGGAGATGTCGCAATGGGGGGGTAGTAACCAAAGGAACCCAACCAAGGGGCTCCTATGACACTTCGGTAGGACCGGTTTCTGTGATACCGAGTGCAGCACTCATGGGAACGACCGTATCACAGAAAGGGCTGTTTTCCACAACCTGGGGAGAGATGAGGGGGATGCAGGAACGGCTTGGCCAGCCTGGTCGGCAGTACCTTGCTGACGATGCTCTTCGCCGGTCTCTTTGCGCTTGGGTGGCTGCCGGGCTATGCCAAGGACAAATGTTGGAAGTTATTGTTTTAGGTGACATCCTGTTTTAGTGCGAGCAGCATAGACTTCGTGACAAAGTTATCATTGCGCATTCCTGACTTCTCCGGGGCTGTTCTGTTCCAGGGGATAAGTGATCAAGGAGAAGCAGATCAGGCTCGTCTCTAGGGGAACCCTCCAAGTATATTTTCCCCTGCCCCAAACGCCTCCGCAAAGGGCAAAGAGCTGCTCTGCACCAATTTAGGCGCGAGGATTTTGTGGCAAAACTTGCAGATACCTGCCCTATATGCCACCTGAAACCGGGCAAACTGAAAGCCCCGTTCGGGCCACAAGTGTCGGGCGAAATGAGCCAGTGCCGGGGCAGCTTCCAGGACCTGACTCAGGAGGACGGCGACTTTCTGAACTCAGCGCCCCGCACATGGTCGATTGGGTCAAGTGCAGGATGTTCCAATTGGTTTTCCTACTTCAAGTGTTTGGGGAACCAAAGCAAGGATGTCTTGAGCTGGCGAAAGTTGAGAGAGGCAAGAGGACGAACACGAATACAAGGCATACAGAACGCAACTGGGGGGGTGGCAGCGGGGGATTATGGCTGGAAAGAGGGCTCCCTGGATGTTTTCCCTGCTGGTTGCTGTCGCCTTCTGGTAATTTTGGGCAAACATGGCTGAGTTCGCATTGGGTGGCAACACAACAAACGCTGTACAATGCATGTGGCCATTTTCATGGGCATGTGGTATGTAGGGCGTGTATTTGGGAGTTGGCCCCCGGTTGGATGGTGGCTCCCGTCAGGCAAATCAAGCTGGGCCCTCTGAGCTTCCCATCCATGGCGTGTGCTTTCCCTGATAACCTTTGCTAAGATGAAGGGATTCTCTTGAGAGGTTGTTGCACTTCACAGGGCAGCCTCATTTTCCAAAGCAGTTAAATGTTGCTTTCCAGCGCAAAGGAAACTGATGCAAGCTGCTCAACAAGCACGGGAGGCCAAACCGCATTGCCGTCACTGAGCTTCAGTATGTTCGAAAACAGGGGCATGGCAGAATAGACCTGAACAAAAGCACACAGAGAACCCCCCTGAGAGACCTTCTCAAACAACAAACAAGCAGGCAGATAACAGTCATATATGTCTAAGCATACTATAGCTACCTTGCTTTCATAGGAAGCCCTTATTTCGGGCTGGTGAGTGTTTTGATGTTTACTAAAACCATTAGCGCGTTGGATGCTAACCTTCTGGCCACTTCAGCTTTTTGGCAGGGAGCCCCTTTGTCCAATCAGCCCCACAAGCGATTTGGAGCAAATAAGCTACGACCAGCCTCTAGCGGCGGGTGACGACTATGACGATCACGACGAGGAGGATGAGGAGGATGAGGATGAGGAAGCGGGTGGACAACGAGGACGAGGATGATGATAACGATGATGATGATCATGATGATGATGATGACGATGACGATGACGATGACGATGACGATGACGATGATGATGACGATGACGATGATGATGATGATGATGATGATGATGATGATGATGATGATGATGATGATCATGATCATGGTCATGATCATGATCATGATGATGATGATGATGATGACGATGATGATGACGATGACGATGACGATGACGATGACGATGAAGATGATGATGATGATGATGATGATGATGATGATGATGATGATGATGATGATGATGATGATGATGATGATGATGATGATGATGATGATGATGATGATTAGAAAGATGACAATTCCATATTTCCAACTGCCTACCCAAGGTCAACTTTGGATGGATGAAGATGAGTGGGAAAGCAAAGCATTTTAACTCACCCCATGTTACAACCAGCATCAGACTAGGGTGCGACCCCAGTTGTTTCTTCTCCGACTTATGTTTCACCTCGGCCCCCCCTCGCTTCCGAGATTCGAGGTTTGGTGCTTGGCGGTGGGCGCGGTCTCCAGCTGCGGCTTTGAGAGAAGAATCCTGGGTCCATCAAAGTGACATCCTCGAAATGTCGCCTTTAAATGGTGGCTATCCGAAACAAAATCAGACGCCCTCAGAATATGCACTTTCCTGAGTCCCAGGCGTCGACTTTCTTGCTCCTCCACGCGGGAAAGCCAGGTCTTAACGAAATGTAAACTAAGGTGATGGACCCCTTTGGCATGGCATATTGATCGGAAGCAGTTGCCATGTGTTGGGGGGGGGCCTTTCTTTCGAGACTCGGATTCGTCAGGTGGTCTGAAAGTGAACATGAGCGAGCGATCGTAATTTGACATGGTGCCATGTGTGAAGTCAGCGGAGGCTGCTTCGCACTTTCCAAGTTACTGGGCAATACACAAGCGTGATATGTTTGGTTCGAATCCACACAGTTTCGAACAAGTTTGAGTCAAACAATTTGTTTTTGCGAGTAAGAGTCACAATGTGCTCACCGTAGTGTTTGTTACAGGCCACATGTTGCATTTCGAGTTGGTAGCAGCTGACCACAGTTGCTGACTGTTGCCCAATAAGACCCGAGAGCCTCTAGACCAACCGTCATGTCTTATCGAGTTTTGCTTTTTACACTGTAACTATTGCTCTCAATGTCTGTCGACTTGCATTGTTCCCCACACGACAAGTTTGGGGCTGGTGGATTTTCAGCGACATCCGACTGCCACGACCAGCCCTGCCCGCCGACAGAGCCTGTGACAGGGCACCTGTGACAGGCACCTGTGACAGACAGCTGCGAAGATTGAGGCCCTCGCCTGTGGCCGGGCGAGGACAGACGCGACAGGCCGAAGGCTGCGTGAGGCTAGGAGCACGTAATCGCACCTCCAAAAAGCACGCGCGTCTCACGCATAACAAAGCGTACAGCCGCTGAAGCTAGGGTGGCCCACGAGACGCAGGATGAGGAAGATTGATCTCTTGGCCGTTTTTGGTTTTGGCAGAACTTGGGCCATGTGTTCAGCTGGGTTTTCAGCTACTATCAGCCCATGTAGCTGAATCTTGGGGCTACAGATGATGTGTCCTTGCAAGAGCTTGCCAGGCCCCTCGAAGAATCGGAGTGCCCCAGATGAAGGGGATCTCCACCAAACAGGAAGCGTGATTTCAGTAACAGCTAGGCTGCGCTGACCAAGGGGTCAACGCTTCTTCCTTGGTTCCACTTTGGTTCGGCTGAGTTTCTTTGCTCAGCCAGCAGCTCGCTCCGCACGCAGTCGGATTGACTTTTGTGCTTACAGTCTAGGTTAGCCATGCAAGCTTTTTAGGTGGGGATTGTTCGATGTCAAGTAGTTGGTTGCTCTTGGTTCTGTCGTTTTCACCAGGTGTTGTTTTCGACAATGAGCGCATACGCCGCGTAAGCTTCACTCCTGGCGCTGGAGGCATTCTAGCACTCTTGTGGCGGCCGCCGGGGCTCGTGTTTCTGGACCGCGTGTGCATCGACCAGTCCACGCGCACGGTGCCCTGGCTGGCATCCCCTGGCCCGGATTGGGTGGGTCAGAGCAAAAATTGTCGCAGCCACATACATCCCCCAGCGCTTGTTTTAATGCCAACAGGGCTGTCTCAAAAGGGCAATCGATCACCCACCCTATCCCGGGCTGCGGGCTGCGGGAACATATTTTACGCCCTCGTGTCAAGGTTTTGCAAGTAGCCTTGGCGTGGGGTTGAACGCCTTTGGGGCCCTTTTCTGTTTGCCCAATTTCAGACTGGACGTTTGCAGTCCGGTCCTGCCAGTTACGGTGTGTCAGGAGCGACCTCGATCTCATGTTGACGATTTTGTGACATGGACACTTCTGAGATGACGGAGTCCTCAAGCGACGTCACGGGAGGGTGGGCTTCTTCCTTAGAGAAACCACTTGTGTGCCTCCTTGGCCTGTGGATATTGTAATCCAATCGCTTTAGCTACTTGTCCATTCGGGTATGCAGGTCACTTCCCCACTTCTCCACCCATCTTGTAGAAAAAGCGTTCCAATCTCTGTGGTCTAAGATTCCAGAAAATTCCGCTGTTGTTCTGCCCTTGCCCTTTGGCGCAGGAGTATTTTTCAGCCTCTCGGCATTTTGTTGCCTTTTGTTATATTAATTAACTATATCTATATTTACATATGCGCATGTACATATATATATATATATACGAACAAAAACATATATTGCGTGTGTGTGTGTTGCTTCAGGGTTCCTTTTTTGCGGTGGGTACACGGGACGCCTTGGGAAGCAGATGGCATCCACGCAGGGTCTGTTTCTTGACTCATTGTTTCCAGCAGCCTTTTCCACAGCCTGCCGGAAGCCGAACACGGTGAATTTCCACTGAAGTACTGCATATCTCCCTTTGCTCGCCAGAAGCCAACTAAGGAAGCAAACCAAAGACCCACAGACCATAACTTGCCAGGTCCAGGTCTTTGTGTGCCCTCGCCAACGGGATAGCCAGACGAAATTATTCTTCCGAAACACAAGGATGCATGATTTTCCCAAATTTTTCCCTCATGAGATTATGTTGCCCCTCGTGTTCGGGCATGGCTGTTGATGTTTAGATTCGATCCTCGAGGCAAAATGTGAAGGCGTGTTAAACATCGGCGCGTTCCTGAAGAACTCGATCACCATGGTGGTCATTTGGGATCCTACCTACGTCAAAAGGCGCGAGGGTTCAAACCTCGGCAGTTGCTGACAGGGTATCTGTTTTGTTGAGGGGGAAGGGACAAACAAGGGTCACTTTCCATGTTGTTTTTGGGGGATGTGTTGTTCTTCAAACTTTCATACAACAAAGGCCGCTGTTGAATTCCACGGGCACTGGGCAAGTAAGCGACAGTGCGAGTTGTGAGTACTTGCCGTTCAGGCACAGCAACCAGATACAAGCTACATTGGCAAGTGGACGCGCTGGATCTGTCAAGCGCGCCAATGACCTTGATCAAATAGGGCTTCCCACACAATTTCATGTTCGATGTAAGTTTCTCTCGCCCCTGCGCAGTGCAGACGCCAGGCGAGGCAGATCACAGGGGGGAAAAAGGCGAGACGATTTGTAAGGAAATCGACCTTGCCTTGAACACCCCCTAAACCCAGGGGGATGTCAAATCTTTGCTGCTGCCAGTCAACCAACCGGCTGCTTAACCCGTGTCAGGTTGCAGTCACAAAACCAACCAACCGCTGGCGCGAGGCTTTGGTGCGTCTTTGAGCTGGCAGCGTACCTGAAGAGCCATGAAGACGAGCGAAAGGCATGTTGTACTGAGCCTGCCAGAATGTGTCACTTCCAGCAATGGTCAGTATTTAGCATCTCCTACATGAGGCACACGAACCAAAGCACCACGAACGCTACAATCCCAAGAATCCCGTTGTGGGCGCAGGCTGACTTGGGTTGGGTCGAAGTTCAAGGGACCCTACATTTGATTAGGCAACATGCCTGGCCATTTGTTCACACATTGGTATCTCCTCCAAGGGACAGGTGCACGTCAAGTGTATCTGTCTCCTCTGAGCAACATGAGCATTCTTTTGGGGCTCGAAACTCATCCACTGAGCGGTTCTGTGACTTGAAAGCTTGTCATGGCAAAGTCACAACCGATGGCCTCAACGCTTCTGGTCGGGGGTTAACCCCACTTGGAGTTGACAGTTTTTCCCTAGTTGGTTCCGCAAACCGGGGGCGGGGGTTCGGTGATTATTTGGTGATTGTTGATCCTTGCTCGTGTTGTTTCTTTCAGTTTCCGCCTTGTGGCCACAGTCACCGTTTGGATAAGTTTGCCGATCTAGTTATCGTTTACACAGGTGAGAAGCATTTGTTGGCCGCCCATGTTTTTGTTGACAGGATATTTCTTGGTCGCCAGGCAGCTGAACTGGTGAGTTTTTAGGATCAACAGGATGGACAGTGGCTTTGGGACTCGCTCCGGGATTGGATTTGCAGACTCTCTTGGAGTGGTCGGGGAGGCTTTTCTTGTTGGGAGATTTCCCATTCAATATATTGGTCTGTATCCCCCGATTTCGGGGAAATGAACCCGCTGCAGGTGTCAAAAGGAGATGATGTTGCGATCAAAGGCACCGATTTGGAACAAGGCCGTCACTGTCAAAGAATATCAGGTTAGCAAACCAATTGGAATGTGTCCAGCCAGAGGGTTTGGGATGGTTTGGGTGTAGCCAGCATATAGCATAGGTTTCGCTCGAGCTCAAAGCACAACTTCAATGTGTTCAATGAGTGGGCTCAACTCCAATCATGTTTCGACTTGTCACCTGTTGCAGCCTTTTACTTGAAGCATCGTTTTACACACCAGCAATCTACAAGGAATGCAGCAGCGGCAGAGTTAGGATACATTGTAGATTTCACTAGTGGAGCAGACTGCAGCGTTTATGTATTATCAATGCACTGGTCTCCTCCAAAATTAGGCTATATATCAAGGATCTGATCCTATTTTCTGCGTACCTCGGCCAAGAATCGGCCCAGCTGACAGGGCAAGCTGGTGGTGCTCCCATCCTTGCTGGGCCCTTGCAGCTGCTTGGAACAGATCTCCATTTTTTCTGACTGGGAGCCTTTGGTTCTTCTTTTCACAGTCGGATGTATTTTGAATAAGATGATTCTTGATTTTTAGAGACGTTTGGAAAAAAGGGGTCGTTTTGAACGACGCAAAAGGATATTCCCCACTCCTGGCAAAAAGCAGTGACGCATAAAGGAGGCTTTTCCAGATCTCCGCTGAGGCGCCATTTGTGAGGTCTTGAAAGCTGAGGCGACTGAGTCAACGCTTGGGACCATCTTACATCTTTGCACTTGACAATGATGAACAAGCAAAGGCTTCAATCCTGGGTGTAAGGTTGAATGATAACCAAGGCAATCCCCTTCATGTTGTTCAGACCAAGTTGCTTGATGCAATGCTGCTACGAAGCGCTCAAAGTCGACACACTCTCCATTTTGTTTGGAACATCGTGAATCGACAAGTGTTTGGGATGCTTGTTCAGATTCACTCTGAGTTTTTGGGAGTTTGTCCATGAAAGGGCAGAGACATTCCAATTAAGCTACTGTTGTTGAGCACCTCATCATGTAGATGTCCCAACACAGAGCCGACCTAATGGGAGTGTAAGCAAGGGTCAACAAATCTCGAAACACGCTGCACTATGGGGTCTGAATGAGGGGGGAACAGACAAGGTTTTGAAGTGGCGGCAACCAGGTTCGGTTCCAACCGACTGTTTTCAAGTAATGTGGGTGGTGTCAAAATCAGTGGCCCTCCCACCCTCAAAGAAAGGGTGCCTTTCGCCGCAAGTCAAAACTTGTACCCTCCCCCAGACTAACCTGGGAGCTCCCAGGACCCTTTTGCAAGACTTAGTTCCATTTACAGACGCCTTCTGGAGCTTCCAGCTGTTAGGAGGGAGTGTAGGTTTCGTCGCTTTCTTCGCACCGAGGCGTCGCCTTTGCTCTGGGCTGCTGCAGCTTCATGGCGGTTCTGCTCATCGTGGAGTTCGCCAGCCCCATCGCCGGCGTCGCCGTCCTGATGCTCGATTCGAGTCGCGCCAACTTGTTGGAGAGGTTGATGTGGGGGTGTCTTTTTTGAGGGATCCCTTTCATTCTGGCCTGGTGGTTTAAACCACCCATTGGGCTCTATTTTAAGACCAACCCCTTCCCTTTGGCCCTTTTAAAAGCAAGAGCTTTGCGAAACTTCGAGAAGGGCCTACAAGACACATGCCAATGTGTTTTGGAGTCAGAACCCCCAAAGGATTCT
Organism: Effrenium voratum; assembly: GCA_963377175.1. Taxonomy (NCBI): domain Eukaryota; class Dinophyceae; order Suessiales; family Symbiodiniaceae; genus Effrenium; species Effrenium voratum. The sequence goes on from CAUJNA010000070.1 coordinate 45,839, forward strand.
GTTTTTGTACCAGGTTCACTGGGCAGCTGGGTTCAGGGGCCAATGGATGTGTTTTATTTTGCTGTGGCAACTCAAATGAGGGTAGACGGAACCGGAAGGAACACTCATTTTTGGGGCCACCCCTTCCTGGAACCACCCACACATTGTAAGGAGTGTAGATCTCTGGGAGCAAACATAGTTCCTGTGCTGGGTCATTTGCCGGCTTTCTTTTTGAAGCATCGATTCTTTGAACGCAGCCCCCAGAAGAAAGAACTGGAAGGCTTCATTGAAAGGATTGTTTTCTCGGAAGGCTTGTGGAAGTTTGTGGTTTGATATATGAACCGATTCAGTTTGTGTTTGTGTGCTTGGAAAAGAACGGGGAAACGACATTAGCAGCAGAAATGTGTTGTTGCTGCACACAAGGAGCAAGCCAAGAGGACCAAAAACAGCCGGCGTATTGGTTTAGACATGCCGTATCATGCCGTATTCTAAAAGTAGTATGAGCTGATGAACTTGTTCTGCGCGTTTTGCTGGCGCGTGTTCTGACATTGGCTGAAGAATCAAAGAGACTGCCCGTGCTCGTATAATTGGCGATAGCTCTTTATGGGTCAAACTTGTGTTTGTTTTCTTTAGAGGGGCTTGATTGGGCAACCACTTCAAGACACTTGGACCAGGGAGTCAATCTTAGGGCCAGGCGCGGTGTAGGGCAGCTGGCAAGGAACGAGGTTCATGCCTCCCATGAGTGAAAGTATCAGCTGCGTGAAAGTGTCCGCTGGGGCCTGAAGGACAGCCGTCCAAGGGCCAGGTGGGCCCAGTGACCTAAGATTCTGGGCGTGAGGAGCGAGCTGCGGCCTGGCGTGGCTTTGCCGTGGGCTATGGGCTGGGGCTCGGTGAAGCCTCCAAATTCTGAGACTGGACACGAATGCATGGACCTGCCCCGCGAAGCAGCATCAACAAGCCGGGCCTGGACCCTCTTGTTGACCGTGGTTCACTTGTGGTTGTTCTTCAGCAAATTATGACACACTACCGGACACGCCCAAAAGACAGCAAGGACCGTAGGCATACTTTTTTGGGCTCGAGCAAGTTGGTTTCATTGTCAACACCCCTGCCCCGTTTCTCAGGCGCTTGCAACGGGTAGGAGTGAGAGCAGATGCGCCAGATCCAGGACTCCGTGCAAAACCCGGGAGACGCGCCGGCAAGACAACAGGACAAAGCAGAAGAAGGAGAAGACCCAAAAGAAAATGCCGACTGGCTCCCCGGCGGACCAGCCAGAGGCAAAACATGCAAAACGGGATGCAGTGCAGCCGCAGGCGGAGAACAGCAGAATGGTCAAGTGCCGAAGCTCTAGTCAAAAGATTCGGGAACTTCAAATTCTTCCAGCTCAACATCCAGCGTCATTTGCAGAAGGGTGAAGAGCAGTGAGGTGGAGCCAGCGCGACAGGGTGGCAGCGCCTGCAGGCGGCTTGAACCGGAGCGCCAAGTAGAGCAGGCGTCCAGAGTCTCAGCCCATCTCACGCTCCACCGACTTCAGAGGGATGCAAGGCGTGCAACAGAGGACAACTGACCTTCCCGACACAGCGGCTAGAATCAGCTTGCGCAACTTGAGAGGGGAACTTAGCACTACAGTTGTGATGTCTTCTTCTTCCGGTCTGGCTGGCGCCGAAATCAAGCCTTCCAGCGGGTTGTGGGCAGCTTCCTTGCTCGGCGGCAAGGGCGAGAGCTGCGATGGTGGCCCCAGTCTGCGGAAAATGTGAAGATCCGCGTATCAGTGGAAGGTGCTTCACAGCTGCTATCTTTTGCGAGGCTGCCACTCCGAGCGGGTGTTTCACACAGAGATTGGTCTATCTGCGTTTCTTCGCACGGAGTATCTTTTTCATATCGAGCATCCGCTCGACGCGCCTCTTCGCACGGAGAATCTTAACGTCGTCAACATTCAGGGCAAGCATCCATGATTTCTTGAGCTAACCCACAACGATTTTTTGCCGAATGGAAATGCAGGAGCAGCATTTGATTGTTTGTTAAAGCCTTCTGTTACCTAGGTGATTGTGGACTGAAGCACCCGAGCGCAGACTAACTTGTGCAGTCTTCTCTGAGGACAAATTGAGTTTGCAACATCTGTGAGTTTTGCAGCCACAAAGACAAGTCCGTGGCCATGACAAGGGCTGACCTTGCCCTCCGGCGACAGACAGCGCTGCCAAACTCTCTGCCCATAAAAGAAAAGACACACTAGCGTGCGCCGAGCACGGTGTGAGAGAAGACCATTTCAGACCAGAGGAAAGAATGACCACCAATAAAGCGTCAGGGCCAGATGGTGCCATGATATGGAGCTTTTTAACTGATGGGTGGATGGGGAAGACGATGGCATCATCAAAAACTGTTTCAATACGTTCGGCGCAACCGCAGTCCTCAGGAACTTCCTTGCTCGAACTTTACTGACCAATCTCTCTCCCCAACGCAGAACACAAGGTTTACACAAAAGTCCTACACGACAAAGTATCGTCCAAAGTGTATCACACCCACCTCGGAGCACTCTGCGGCTTCTCAACATCGCACATGATCGACAATATTCCAAAAGTCACAGCACGACTTATTTTGGCACCGAGCACGACGCAACAAAGAGTGGACACTTGCCGCACACACCGCTGTGACTGTGAGCGAAGTCCTGCACGGGCTGGTTTGGCGCTCGCCCTCTGAGCATGTTTCAATTGAAGGGCCTCGCGAAAACCTCATCTCCACACCACACTCATTCAAAGAAGGAACGCCAACAAGTATGTCTATCAGAAGGCCTATGAGATTGCGAATGGCCTGGCAACGGGACCTGGAAGAAAAATGAGGCTCGCCAAGAGAGGTTCTGCAGCACCACAGTTAAACTCTTGGGGCGTGTGCTTCGAAAAGATAGAAGCCCCCCGCAGCATCAAGTTACTTTTGGTGCATCGTCAGCAGCCATTCGAGAAGCAGAGCGCCAGTTGCCAGACCACATGCGTTTTGGACAACAAGAAATATGGAAGCATGGGAAAATGCGGCATTCCTCACAGCCACAAGTTCCATGTAGAGCAATCGACAAACTAGGAATGATATCATTGCGAAGACCAAATGAGTCAACCTCAGAATTATCAAAGACCACTTTATCAACGGCGTTTCATTCAATACTGGTTTTTTGCATTTTCCTTGGAGAACGATAGGGGACTCACAAAAAACGATACCCCTGAACATGGTTTGTGCTGGACCTTCGAGCTGGAGCTGCCGAAGTCTAACTTGTGTGCCGTGCCTGTACTGAAAGCTGCGACTTGCGACCTGGAGGTTGCTGCCAGCAAGCAAAAGCCGCCAAGACTGATATATGATTACCGCAAAGCAGAGAAGGCTATTGTGTGTTTGCTTGGCTCTAACAGCTTATGGAAAATTGTGAAAATTTTCGTCACGCGACACACGCCCAGAACGATACCCCGGTCGATACCCCGTCGATACCCCGAGCATTGGCCCGAGTTGCAAATGTGAGGCCTAGTGCAATTTGCTTACAAAAGACTACGCGTGTGGTTCCAGTGCTGTGTTTGCGTAGAAAGTTTGTCGGGTGCTTTTCGAGTTCGCGCGGCGCTATAGCGAGAGCGCTTGGGCACGCGTGGTCACCGCGAAGAGGGTTCACCGGGCACTTTCCAAATTCGCACGGAGTCGCAGCGAGGGCGCTTTGACACGCGCAATCCTCGCAGAGGGTTCATTGGGCACTTTGCGAATTTGCACGGCGCCACAGCGAGAGCGCTTGGGCGCGCAGGATCACTGCAGAGGGTTCACCGGGCACTTTCCAAATTCGCACGGCGTCGCAGCGAGGGCGCTTTGACACGCGCAATCCTCGCAGAGGGTTCATTGGGCACTTTACGAATTTGCACGGCGCCACAGCGAGAGCGCTTGGGCGCGCAGGATCCCTGCAGAGGGTTCATCGGGCAGTTTTAAAATTCGCACGGCGTCACAGCGAGGGCGCTGTGGCACGCGCAATCCTCGCAGAGGGTTCATCGGGCGCTTTACAAATTCGCACGGCGCCACAGTGGGAGCGCTTCGAGGCGCGCGATCCCTGCAGAGGGTTCATCGGGCACAGCACGAACACGCGAAACGTGGAGAACGATAGGGGACTCACTAAAAGTAGAATGAATACACCCCACACAGCAAATATAGGCGCTGGCTCAAATGCTTGTCAGTTGACGTGGAAGGAGGCCCAGCTCGCGGGAACTCAAAACAGAAAGTCATAATTGCATTTCTTGGGAGATGCCGCTTCTCAGATAGTCTCCTGTCTAGGTTGCAGTATCTGGGTTAGAGCCTGCAACTGGCCATGTCGGTTCAAGAAAGAGCAACGATGTATTTTCCTTTCAAACCACCGACAAAAGCCAAGTCCAAGCTGACTAGCCAAGCACAAACAGAAAGGACAAGGCCCCATGATGAAACAAATGTGTTTTTTCTTGCATGGCCCAAATACAAAGAGCCTTAACCAAACACGTCCATTCCGACGGGTCGAGCCGAGGGTTCTATTGGGCACGGCGGGCTTCTACTTGGCGGCTGCGCAGTTCCGAGAGATCTACCGGGATCTCGACTCCATGCAGGCTGAATCGCGAGGGGACTAGGATTTCTGGGCATGTTTGCTCCCAGACCTCCACTTTTGCCCACTTCTGCTTTTTGGAAAGGCATCGCTGTACATCCAACCGCCCAAAAACATTGGTGTCCATTTGGCCCATGCCCATTGGGGGTGTGGGTGTTGCTGATTGATCGGCTTCCAACTGAATTGAAAACCTTAAGCAGGGCGCATTCCAAAAGAAGATGCTGGCTTATGAAAAGGCTGAGCCGGTCTTCTCTTCACTTTAAATGAGTTGGGCAAGTTCCTCGGTTGAAATTGACTCTAAGCCCCTGGTGTTCCCCCCCACTCTCCCGCGGGATGGCTGATTTGATGAGCGCCCCGTGTTTCCCTTAGTGGTTGGAAGGCTAGATGTACCTGGAGGTCCACTCGGGAAAAACAGAATGCACAATCCAACTTTCAGCCTTGGATATGTTTCTTCTGCGGAAATTTGCATCGCGTTTTGACCTTGCGGCGCTACATCGGCCGCAAACTCGCGCAAACGGGAGCACATGCTCAAACGCAAATTTCACTGCTGGCAACAATTCCTTCGTCGCAAGGAACGATTCGGGCGCCATTTCGGCCAAACAAATGTTCTGCATCGAGGCAAGCCGGCCCCCTTGAAGGTTGGAAGGATATCGCGTGTTTACGAGTGAGGCAGTTTGATCTGGATCAGGCGGGTTGATACTCCGGTTCTGCTTGATTCTTCAGGTTTCCGCCTTTCATCAAACAGGGGCACCCCCTCAGCAAAATCAAACAGGGCGTTTCCGGTCAACTAGGTACCGAGATCATTTCCCACTCGCATCAACACGGAATTGGTTTGGGCCCCGCAGAAATGTACTAGAGTTTAGTCTCTAATGAGGGGAGAGGAAAGTCCAGAAGATGCCCACTGCCATAGGCCCCCCCAAATCCGCTCAAATCCTCTCATCCACGCACTACTCATGACTGTTTGCTCGGCAGCGCGGGTCAAAAGGAATGCCTCTCAACTCCTTTCGCGGGTTTTGACTTGGGGCACCAGTTTCCATGGCCGCTTTCTGTCTTATCCGCTTCTCAAGCCTACTCGTTAGGCACAGATGAAAGAGTTTGAGGTGGACAAGGCCGAGTCCTTTTGCTGCAGCTCCTTGGAGGTTTGAAGGCCCGCTCATTCGCTTGTCGGCCCGGAAGCAAAGAAATCCGTGGAAGCGAACAGCGAATCTGACCAGTTTCACCTGTACCACTCTTTGCCGCATTGCCGGTGTGGTCAGTTTTGGCTGGTTCCTTCCTTGCAATACAATATTGTCCTTTGGGCCCTGGCTGATGAACCCTCACTTGTCGATCAGGCATGTCCTTTTTACTGAGGAGTTCCAGGGAACTCCTCTTAGAGGTGTCATGAATCGATGCATGTTGACTGATGGTGTCAATGAACAGCTGTTTCCCTGAAGGCTTTGACTCACGGGGCTAGGTGAAAGGGGGGAGGCTTAAAAAAACAACACTGTGAACCGCGGGGTGCCCAAATCTTGGGTGTTACATGTGCCCTCAGGTATCCTCAGGTGAAGGATGTATTTGCTTAAGGATCTGCGTTTCCCTTGTGCGCCCTAAAAGGAGGCAAGGGCCGCACATAGTTTAACCATGTGACCCGAACACAACAGGCTTGAGGGAACTGTTGACACCCAATGTGTCAGCAAAAGGATGGATCATTCACGGCTTGCATTCTTTTCATTTTTTCGATAGACCCCCATAGCCTGTGTGCCATTTCTGCAAAATAGCTTTTGTTTGATTGCCTATGATTGCTTATGCTGGCTATGCTTGGCTTTGTTCTTGCACACCAACGGGTTTTACATCTAGATCTTTCCCGAGACCTCCAGATTGGGACAACTTGCAGAAAAGAGTTTACCTGATGGCAGATCGGTATACCAACCCAGGTTTTGCCTTTTGACATCCGTTTTCAAGGGAACCTATTCAGGGTTTGTAATCGCCTTGAACCCTGGCGACATCCCGCGCCGACTTGAAAGGGGTCGTGGTTCTGTTAGACGTGTTGAAGCCAGTGTTGAATCATCGGCTCAGCTTGTGAGGGGTTGCTCTCACTGGGATACGACTTCAGGGGCCTTTGCGGCGCGTGTCGAGCCAAAAGTTCGAGGAATCAACCCAGTTAATTGGTGTCAGCAGTTAGTGTCCCGTGTGAAGGATGCTATCTACGACGGATGAATCAAAGAACAAGTCCATGTTCTCGCAGAACTTGCGTCAGCCCACCACGGCAGCTGCACACTCACAGCTTTGGTTGCCCAAGGGGTCCTCTATGCTCAGAATACCATTCGATGGATAACATGGCATTCCTTATTTCGGATTTTAGAATTTTCAAAATCACATGTTCCTTAGCACTGGGTGCAAATTCCACTTGGCCGGTTTCAGAATCACCTGTTGCTTGCCAATGTTGAGTGTCGTTCGGAGAGGGCCCTGGAAATGAGGTGAGGCAAGTTGTTTTGTTTGTGTGTTGTGCGGCCGAGCACTGGTGGTTTGTTTGCGCTTGTTCCAGCTGAAGGAGCTGACTTGGCCAAAATCCAAGCTTTCAAACTTTTTGCTTGTTTGTTGTCTTTGCTGAACACCCTGGGGTTTGAATATGCCGAGTTCAAAGCTGTACATCTTGGCACGTTTGTTCAGCAATCACCCTTTGGTTTAGACCGTCTCAGTTTGCAATGTAATTTCGTGATGCGCACGTAGCGGGCAGGGTCCAAAGTGGCACTTTCCCAGATGTAGCGCTCAGCCTGGAATCGCTGACGGCCCTTTGCCGCATTCAGCTGGTGTTTTGAGGTTTCGTGGTTTGAGGAAGGGTTTGAATCCCAACACCTAGTCCAAGTCAGCTAGAGGAAAGGAGGAAAGACGTACGATAGCTGAGGTTGCAACCACTTGAACTCCAAGGGTCAGAACATATTGTGCGACAGAGAGCTCGTGAAAGCGTGCATCATCTCGTGGTTTGGCACCATCGAGAGCTTTGAAGAAGCAGTCCGATCCAAGGCTTGGGTTGGATATGTCCCAAAAAAAAGTCTGACACTGAGCCTACCACTCTTGGTCCGGGACCAGCTCCTGGAGCCGGGAAGGTTGGCGTTAACTTCCTGGGTTTGGGGGTTCCATTTTGTACTTGTGGGGTCAGGAACTCTTTGATGAGCTCAGTGAACTATTTGTCCTGTTCGGCCGGGCGTACGCAGTCATTTTGTTCGCATTATAATAACACGTATGGCCCACAAAGATTCAGGTGGCCAGCTTGCCCCGTGAACTGAACGGTACATTGAGATGGGGATCAACATTTTGGAGGGCCGTTATTTTACCGCACTGATCATTGAATCATCGTGCACCACGCAATTCCACGAACAGTTTCCACGGCTTTTGCCACTTGCAGTGGTTGGAATGGCTGCTAGCAACGTGCAAAGGCCTTTGTGGTGTTTGTTCGTGCGATCCGGGGCAATGATTGAGTATGGGCCTTGTGTCGCTTGGCTTGAAAATTCACGCACAGGCCACGGATGAAACATGCGAATTGCAGGTTCTTGTTTGACACCATGGGGCCAGAGTGTGTGATGCTGATGGGTCGTTCCTTTGTGTTGGAAATGAACGTCAATTAAGTTGAGAAATGGTCGCCAGTCGTGTCTGTGTGTTGTAAATTGTATGAAACGTGGGCGCCGCAGAAGCCGTTGAATCCCTGGAAAACATGTACTTATCTCCGTAGAAAGCATGGAAACCGTGAAAGCCGTGATGTCCGTAGAAAGTACAAAACAAGGGACCATAGAAGACACAGGATCCAGGAAAACCATGGAAGTCATAGAAGCCATAGAAACCATGGAAACCACACAAACCATGGAAACCAGAACCATGCAGAGTATGGAAGACCAAGGAGCCATAGGAACCTTGGAAACCATGAAAACCACAAGCCATACAAATCATGCAAGCCAAGCAAAACCATAGAAACTATACAAGCAATGCAAACTATGGAAGCCAAGAAACCAGAGAAACCATATAGAAGCCATATAGAAACCATAATAGAAGCCTGGAAACCAAGAAAGCCATAGAACCATGCACACCATACAAACCATGGAAACAACAGAAACCATAGAACTTAATTGAACCCCAAACAACCCCAAGACCCGTCCTCAATAAGACCTCAGCAAGACACTCACCCGAAACCAGCCCCGAGCAACTCTGAACTGCCACCAAAGCACTGGGGATGTGGCCAGCCAACCCGACCCCCATCCTGGCCAACCAGGCCCCCAGAGACCGCCTGCCGCCAACCTGAAAGCGATTCAAGGCTTTCCAGCCAATCTTTTTAGAGCCACATGCGGGAGGTGCTGAGCCGGGGCCAGTAAAACGCCGGGGCTAGCAAACAGAAGCCACCTCAAACGCTTGGCACCAAAAGAGTTGCCTTTGACCTCCAAAAGTGGCAGGCGCACCCCCCCCAGAAAAAAAGAAGAAAGACAAAAACCTGAAGCCACCTTTCGCGAGAAGAACACAAACAGGAACAGGTCTCTGGCCCATGCCCGCAGGTCTTGCCTGCCATGTCTGCTCACCTGCGCCACCCCTTCTCCTACCTCTCGCTGGTGGGCGTGTTGTCACCCCTCATGTGGGGCACCGCGGACGCGGTGGCGGCGCAGTTGCGCAATGGAAACGAGCAGCTGAGACCTCAGCCATGTCTCGCGAAGGTTTGGGAGTGCTGGCTCTCTGTGTCCTGTTGATATGTTTGGGTCGCGAGAGCCTTGCCCTGTTTCTGCCGGCTTGACGAATAGTTTCCACTCCAGAGCTGGCCAGTAATGAGGACCTCAGTCTAGGAGCTTAGCAAAGCACGCGCCAACGGCTTTTTTGGTCATGTTGAGGACCTGCTGGATACCAATCATGAGAGTACGTTGTGATAAACGTGTATATTGTTTACACGCCTACATATTTCATACGCCGGTGCATATCAATATGCATCATGACGTGTATATATAATATGTATATACCGATAGATGTAGTATGTACGTATTTGTAAATAAACATATATATATATATACATATATATTGTATATACACTTATGCAGGCCTCGTTGTGCCAACGAGGTTCGCCGCGTACTACGCCATCAACGGGCTGATGTGGTGGCTGTTCGGAATGCCGTGCCTTTATGTCGGCTGGAACATGTTGGTCTTCCGATGCCGCCGGAAGCGTGCTGCGCTGTGGAAGGACGTGCTCACGAACCTGGCGATCATGTTGCCTGCCGCGAAAATGCTTCGGAGCCTGTTTGTCCAACGGCAAGCCTGTTGTTAGACCTCTATTTTACCTTTTGGCTTATGGGCCCCAGAAAAGCTGGGGGTTGAAACAAGATTCCCAAACGTTGCATCAACGAAAAAGGTTCAACTGATGTAGAACCACAGCAACAGAAGCCATAGGTCACGACCCTTCATGGTTGTACATGGCTGCGCATAGGACATGGTTACTACAAAGTCCCTGGGTTTCAATGGCTTCCCTTGCATTAGCTCTAAGTGAAGGGCGGGGCTGTGAGCTAAGGGCTTCCAACCATCCCCTTGCATTCCCCCCTCCACTGCCAACTGAGGGTTTGGGGCCACCCACCTGGGACGCCGTGTCCCTTGAATCGCAAAGTCCGAAGAATACAAGGTGGCATAGTTCGTACACTTCGATCGGGATACTCAACGTATACGACAGCAAGTAGGCGCTGTTGCTTACTTTGTTTGGACTTTTTGAGTGTAAGCCTGCGAGGTTGAGAGAACCAGACATGATCATTGATCATTTGCTGAGTCCGTGTGTCGCAAGGGAAATCGCAAGCTTTCGTCGAAGACTTAGGTGATTGGGCAAAAAGAGTAGGGATCTTACAACTTGCACTTTGAGTCAGCCAACTTTTGCTGATGCCGGGTTGTGTTTTTGCAGGGCAAGCGATTTCCGGGTTCTGCAGCAGAATAGTAGCTCCATCCATGTTGATTTGTAATCATCTCAGAGTTTGCCTTTGGGCCCCTTACCAAGGGCCCTTCTTTCAAATGGCATTGGAAGATGGCACATGATATGTCACAGTTCCTAGCCTTGGTACTACTTGGGGAAGATCATCTTGGTGGCAAGCGAACATGACCAATCATTTAACAAAGCCATCTTCAGCTCCAGGCCAGCCATCGCAGTTCTCCTGTGTCTGCAATACGGAGTGGGCTACGTGTTCGCCATCCTCACGCGGAATCGCGTGCAGGGGGTGTGCATCTACACCGCCGTCATGGCAGTTCTCACCCTTGTAATCTTCTGCCGCAGAAGGTAGGCCTGCACCTCAAGTCGGTACATCTTACTGCCCGAGTTCCTAGACTTGATTTTTTCAGAGAAGACCATTTTAGTACAAAACAATTAGTTCGGACTTGGTTTGTCCAATTCACTGAAATATGTGAGAAGTCCAGAATCTTGGATGAGCTTCGCTGTGTGGTTTTCAGGCTATTCAGTTGCGCAGCGAACCTTTTCAAGTCCAAGAAAGCTCTTTTCACTGAGCCAAGGTTGCGTGTGCGCGTGTTGATCTTGGTTGCAAGCAATGCAAATCGAAGGATTCGGTCCTTTTGATCGGGTGTTGATCCGTCTTGAGCCGCACACATTCGCCGGAGGCAGATTAATAGTTGTATCCCACATGCTGAGCTGGTGCGCTCGCCTGATGGGATTTCTGCCTGCGTTGCATGAAATTGCGCAAGGCATGAATATTGGTGGGTGGACCTTTATTTCCCTTTGAAACTGGGCAAAACATGTTCACTTGTCAGAACCATACAGGTTTGCTTGTGGTTCACACCCACTGGGGCAGCTCTTGTTGCCGTTTTGCATCATGCGTTCGTCATGAAGAAGATGTTTGGCATGATGTTGGCGTCTTGTGGCTGAAGTGCCTCCCTTTTTCCGGGACACAGATGACATAGTGCACCGCAGGCCAGAGACAAAGAGCTGCGGTGAACGCCTAGAGAAGCTTAGGGCTCTCCAGCCAAATAGCACCGGATGTTTGCAGCTGGCCTCATCCCTGTTTTCCCTCAAACGCCGCAAACTTGGTTGGAATATGGGAAGTTTTGGCCTGTCGGCTCAATTCACTCGGGCTGGCTTTCTTTACTCCTGGTCCTGTTGGCTCTCCGCTGCCAGCCCAAAGCTTGACAGAACCACTTCAGAAAGAGTCCAACCCCGAAAGTGCATTTGGGTTTCACAAGTTGTTTGTGAAAGCTGCGCGCCATAAGAACAATGCGGGCTTGAGCAAATGATGCCGAGGCTAGGAGATGATTACCAGAAACTTAAATCCAACGAGATGGCTGGAATGAGCTGGACTGGGAATGGCGGGCTCAGACTGGGTCTGGGCTGAATAAGCTGGCTGCAGGGTGGCCTGGGCTGAGTAAGGGCACAGGTCGGGGCAAGAAGCTGGCTGGCGACTGAGCTGTGTGGGATGCGCGGGGGGCTTGGGCCCCGAGGCTGGGTCATATGAAACGCGTAAAGATTACAAGGCTGCTGTTCTGCGCTTCAGCTACCAGCATGTAGTGGACTGCAACAACATCCACCCCCCGTTCGGAACATGTTGCGCCCATGGGATCTCCCATTTCCACATCATTGTTGCCAAATTGCCAGCTCGGGTGCTTTATTACTCGGAGCCCCTTTCGGACGAGCTCACGAGCGGGAAAGAAAATAGATCACTGCTACAAGTTGATGGGCGCCAAGCGTAGACTTCCAGCCCTGAAGGTAGCAAGCGCACGGGCCTGTTGACGCACCATAAGCGACAAGACAGTTGCACTGTGCCCCCACTGTTGGAGTTGCTAGGGCCGTTGTGCCAAAATTGGCCGAGCAAGGGATGCTAGCCAAAGCCCAGACGAAGCTGTTCTTGTTTCGAACATGAATAATTGTCAAAACACACATTTTTGGCAACATTGGCTACTGGCCTGCTTTTAGAAGGACACGGAAAGGGGATCCACATGTTCACCAACCATCCCCCACATAGCACATCGGGGGAAAGTTTCGCGCATTGCATTGGTGACTGGATGGGAAGCAAGCAATAGACTTTATATGTCGATGGCGAGGCCTGTGTGCAAGTTATCAGAACTTGCCTTGCCCCTTGGTCAGGACGCGGCACAAGGTGCTGAGGCGGAGCATTCGCGGTGAGCGCTATGGCACGCATGGTGTTTTTGGCTCTTCGTGCTCAACATGCTTGCCAGGAAGCCAACGCTTTCCGTTTGACCCCATTGAGTCGTTGGCAAAGGCACAAAAATCAACGGTGTTGAGTTTTTGCTTGGGAAAGGGTCCGTTGGAGGCGGGGTTCTGCTTGGGATGGCAAAAGGGGAGGTGCGTGGCTTGCTACATGCTAGGGTGGCCTTTCGGTATCCAGCGACTTGCCCTTATATAGTTGGTGGGTTGATCTGCTGGTTTGGGACTTGAACCTCGGATCTTTGTCGAATCTAGAAAACGCACAGCAACTCTGGGACTAGCTGAGCAAAAGCTGGCTTTAGCGTGTGCTTGGCCCATGCGATCGACTTGTTGTTTTTGGACGCGTTTTTGCGATGTGGACAGAAGTTGGACGTCCAGTTCACCTTCCATGGGAGGCCACATGACGACAGCCCCAAACAAACGACCACATTGCCAGACTGTCGGACCTGTGGATTGAATCCAAATCCATTCGCGTCACAGTTTGTTGGGACTTGAACAGTTTCATCAGAGATCTTCTGAAATGGATCAAGCAGGAACCACCTCTGGTTGAGCCCAAAGTGGCAAAATATCAACGACTGCTCCGAAGGCAAAATATCAACTTGGGTTTGGGATCGTCCACTCAGCTCGGACCCCACGCAACGGTTGGGCTTTCAGCGTGGGGTTGAGCCATGCTCAATTTGAAGGGGTTGAGTGGTTGCAAGTCTGAGGCCGTGCCCCCTTTGGCGGCGGTGTTCAGCGGAAAGCAATGAATGAATTACCAGAAATTTGGAGGGGGTCAACCACATTTGGCACAAAATCAGGTCATGCCTTGAGTTGATTTAATCTCTGGTGCTTTTGTCTCCTTGTCACATAGAGTCATGAGTCATGTTCAAGACACGGGCAAGCAAATACGCCTTGTGAGGGTCAAAAGCAGACATCCTTCGGGTTAAGGCTTGATTGGCCGCCGTTTTTTCGGATTCACCGCTTGGGTGAAAGTTCTCCGATGCCAGGCGCGCCCAACCTCTGCCTTGGAGGGAGACATCGATCCCGACGACCTGTGAGGAAAAGAGGGCCGAAAAGCGCCAGGCGGTTCGCTCGATGTGTTGTTTCGGGAAATTTCGGGATTCCACTGATGTCCTAAGTAGTAGAGCTCGCTCGGCTTCGGACTTGGAGAGTGCCTATAGGTTTACTTACTTGTGAACACTGAAGGGCTCGAAGGCAGGCCTGCGGTGGGCCTTCGGATCAAAAGTCGGCAACGGTCCAGTTGAGAGGTTGTTCCAAACTTGACTGCTATTGGGTTGGATCTTTAGACTTTAACTTTTTGGGAAATAAAGGTGTTTTCCACTAAACCCGCAAAAAGTTAAACTTTTTGCAGGGGGGTGAATAGCAACCAAGCAAATAGGGTCCTTTTCACTTGGGATCTTGGTGTCCTGTAGCCCTGCAGTATAATCTCCATGGTGCTGTGAAGGTGGTACGCACCGTGGTTTTGACGAAGCAAAAACAACATGCGCAATTATCTATTGTCAAAAAGAAGACGCCTGGCATAGACGAATTGTTGCAGATTTTCAGGAGTTTGTTTCCCTCTAGGCTAGACAGAGTTCGCCCATAGTTCAGCGCGTGACTCCAGTCCAATCTGAGCAAAGGAAACTCCCGGTGTTGTTTGGGCTGCTCTTTCGACAGTCACCCCTCTGCTCCGGCAGGTGATTCCTACCCTCGTGTTCCCAGCGACAATCTGAAGCGTTTGTCCAATTTGCAGATTCCTGGCAATATCCAGGTCTTGTGGGTCGGAGACCAACTCCAAAGAGACTGCGTGTTGGACATGTGATAAACATATACTCACTCCCTGAGTTCCTGGACTTGATTCACTTTTTGGGTTTGGACCATGTTCTTGGTAAACAAAAAGTTTGGACTGCTGGCCAAACTCAGGAAGTGAGTCTATGGGTCACTCCTGTGCGAAACACAGGAAGCCCCACCCGAAAAAGGGCAGCCCCGGGCGTCCTAACTCCGGGCAGCTCGCCTTGAGAAGTGGAGATCTGCGACAGTGTGGCCCCATGGTGTGCGAGGTGTGATTTCTCCAATCGTGGCGCAAAAATGACAAAAACTTGAAGCATGTTCTACGCGCCCATGTGACAGGTGATCCTTGCCCCAGGAAAGAGCAGAACGCTGGTCCCCTGGCTGGAAGCGATGATGGCGCGGTGAAAAATTCAAATGGGCAATCAGGCTAAGAAGACCTCCAGGTAGATCGCAGTTGGGTTGCAATTTGGCTGGCAAGCCACCAGATATCGAACTCTTCAAATAGAGATTCCATAGAGGTTCCACTTCAGTGTTTTTTGCGACAAGTTGGTCCGATTGGAACAGAAATGAAAGAATCGTGTCTCTATTCTTGCCGCCCGCTGCATACTGGCCCTCAGATCCCAGAACAGCGACGGGCACGCTCATGCAACTGTTCAACACGCCGCTCATTGGAACAGCAAGCAACCAAACCCAGACACCACATACACAAGCAAAACATGCAAGCGTGCAAAACGAGCGGGAACTTGTTTCGACCTGCAGATGGCCTTTCAAGCCATGCTGAACCCTCGTGAAGCTTCCGAGTTGTTGACAACTCTGCTGTTGGCTTGTCTTAGATCGATGCGAGCTGTGCTTGAGAAGCCAAAAGATTCAAAACTCTGCAAGTGTCGCACAGGTTGGATTGACAGGCAGGCCAGCAGCTTTTTGTGTTGGCAGAGGTTCAGTAGGGTTCCGGCCACTGTTTCCACTGAAGCTTTGTGTTGTATTTGCCTTCTCGAAGCAACAGCCCCGTTCCCGGGGCACAGACAACTGGCCCACCGGCCTTCCCCACTCCTTCGTGCTGTGCGCATCGATTCGTGCCGTCATGAGATGAGCAAGGCTGGCAAGTCAGAGCGAGCTGCGTTGAGTCTGTTGGTGTTGCTTTTTTGGATTTCGCTTTGCACGGGGTGAGTTTCAAGAGCGACCAACAAGGAGCTGCTGTGGTTTGGTTCCAATCAACTTAGAGGCTCCAGCCAGCCATGTGCTTCTTTGCAGGTTGTCATGATACAGACGGGCCCACGAATGTACATATCCATAAAGCCATGGCCACTTGCGATCCAAAGTTGGCTGGCTTCCCGCACTTAGGCCATCTCAATGCTTAGTAATCTCATTTGACCAGGGGTTCATGCTAGGGCTACGCATGCACACATATACCTATTTGATATTGTCACACTGACCTCGTAAGAACATGTAACTTGGAGGACCATTGCATTGCAGGCGTTTGTGCACGCGAAAGATTTGCTAAAAGATGCAAAAAGAGTCTGCAACAGAGATGTTATTTTCTCGCGAAGACTTAGCTAAGGCTTCTTGGAGGCATGCCTGCAGTCGTTGGCGGGGCCATTTCGGAAAAGATACGCAAAGACAGCGAAACGCATTTCTGCACATTCGGTCCAGGACGGAGCACACCCGGCATGCAGAGTGGAAAGGTCGAGTGATGGTGACTGCTTCCATTGAACGCTTCCACAAAGCACAGAAGTACAAGTGAACGCCATTGTCGCATTGAGTGGCAGGATGACAGCTGCAGTCAGGCGGTGTGGCTGTGCTTTCAAGCGCAACAGCCATATAGCAAAAGTGGTTCAGAGCGGTCGCGAAGGATTTGCGAAGGATATGCGTGTGGCTCAAAATTAAACAGGAGGGGCAAACCGCAGGTTTTGGTCCATGTTTCCACTTTCCAGGGCAACCCATTTTGGAATTCCGGTTTTTTGAGCCACAGGTTTTTCGTTTTTTTCGCCATGGTCCGGAAGAAACTCACTTGCCCAAAGCCGACCTTTTGACCTTTTGGTTCTTCCATTTGGGGTTCCCATATTTTAGTACCGGTCCCAGGTGATCGCCTTTTATTTTTTTTTATGTCCAGGTCCTTTAGGGGGCAAGCGAGGAGCGGCTGGACTGATCCAACCGACGTGTCTCAGGGGCGCCCCATCCCGGACCTCCGGGAGTTCTTGAGCGCGAGGGCCCAGTCAGGCTTAGTCGTTCAGGACGGCGCCGTGGGTGACGGCACCCAAGACCTCCCGACAAAAACCAGGCGGGTTCCCTGGCTGCCGGCCTTTCGGTGGCTTGTGACATGACCCTCTGGGCCAATTTTTGTGGGCGAAGACCCAAAGAAGATCTTCCATGCACCTTATGTGAGATTCCCTTTTTGGCGGGAGAGGCTGGTTAAGGTAGGAAGTTTAGGACTCGCTGCAAAAGTTCTTGACTGAACGCACCCAGCAATGGCCAATGCCACTGGGGAGTGGGCGTTGACCCTAATTGGGGGTTCAGTTTTAAGTGGTCCCCTGTTGGTTTCGGTTTCCAGTTGTCTAGCAGAATGCAGATTTTGGACAATTCCTGGCGGGGAGATGTTGTTCAGGTTGTTCATGTTGTTCACGTTGTTTACGCTGTTCATTGTTTTCATGTTGTTTATGTTGTTTTGTGTTCCTGTTGCTTGGTGGACGGCAGAGGAGCAACAGAGCACTCTGCGGATCACCATGCTCGTAGGCGGCTTCCTGAACATGAACGGGGAACATTGGTGTGACAAAGTTGGCAGAAAGGGCGCGTCCTACGACCACGTTGTTGTCTTTGACTTTGGCTCCATTGGTTGGGGTCAAAAGCGAGTGGACAGCTTCACGTGCAGTTGCCTGACGTACGTGGGAAGTCGGTTCATGACATGGCAAGGGAAATGTTGGCAAACTGCGCTGCGCCCATCCAAGTGACCCCACGAAAGATTCCCTTCCAAAGGTGTTTTCAACGACATTGACCTCGAGAGGCAACTTTGAGCACCTAGAAGGAACAGCTTAAGGGGCCCAGTTGCACTGACTTGCTTGACTGGCATCAAGAACAACTCGACATGGGTTCAGCCCTTAACAGAAAGCCCTGAGCCGGCACGGCCCCAGGAAGAAAATGGCCAGTGAACTTCCAGAAGATAGGTTTGTGGCTTTCTTTGAAAGCCAAAAAGAACCCAACCGTTTGCAGACATTGCACAAAGGGGGCACTCAAGTTTTCCAGTTGTGTTTCTTGGGTGGTTGCCGTTTACAAATGACCGTAAGAAAAGAACACACCCACACTTTTTGCGCAAAAATGTTGGCAACTCCAAGTGCACTACTTTGTATTCGCAGCTTGAGAACCCCAGTGCAGGGTGCGTTACCCCTGGGTCAAAAGTGACTCCGAGCAATGGGGACGCGTGTATCCCTAACAGTTTCTCACTTGGTGATCCTGCACAGCCCCACTTAGTCTTTTGGACTCTGCAAAGAACCACTGCCCAAGATCCTCCAGACTTGGGTCGCTTAGGATGTTCAAAGTCGCCTTGTTTGAAACCACCTCGGCAGCCCCTTGACGCCCCCCCGACGCGGGAAAGGTACGGTGCTCGCCTGGGACTTCTACAAGGACCATCTCGAGTCCTGGAAGCTCCGATTGGAATGGCTGAAAGGGACTAGATGGCAGTTTTGGTTGTCTTTCAGCCAGGGACGGGGCCCCAAAAAACGAGAAAAAGGGCAGAAGAGCAAAATGAGGCAGGGGCCAAGCCCGACCGTGCTTTGTGTCTATATTCTGCTGTTTTTGGGGTGGGAAATCTGTGTTGGGGGCCAGCCAGGATGTCCTTGACGAAGCTGACTTGCAGAAAGAGGAGGACGGCATTCGCCATGGAGTTTCCCAGAATTGGATTCGGATCCCTTTTCTTTTTGCTGGCTTTTGAAATTAAAACAAGGGGAAATTTGGCAGACCCCTATTTGGAGAGGCGCCCACTTGCAGGTCTCGACGAAGCCGCGTGCAAGTGTCTTTCTTTGCTCCCTAACCTTCTGACGTTGAGCGTTTTGGGGATACAACGTTTGTGGGCAACAAGTTCCATCTTGTTCGGCCTTTCCACTTAGGACCGCACACTCGCGAGCCGGAAAGACTCATGCATTCTAATTTGAATCTTAGGGTGACCCGCTGCCATCAACAGCCAGAGTATTTTCGCAAGCTCACGTGTGAAGGAGTTGTTTTTCTGGTCTCCTGATGAATCACCGTTGATTTCCATTTCTTGTTTGAAGCCTCGCCTGTTTGCAGCAGATCCTGTTGCACCATCGGGCCCTTCCAGAGCGTCTCACGTTCAGCGGAAGGAGGGCCTTTTACTCGCAACATTCTACATTGAGCTTGCCCAGTTGCAGCTAGGAGGCAGCATTGCGTTAATCAGATTGTGTTCCCTTTTGGGCAAGTAACTTTGGGGTGTTTTAGGTGATGTCTGAAGGTTGCATCTGGTTGACCGCGTCTTCATTCGGCAACGGGCGCCTCAATTGGGAGCCGTTTTTGGTTGAGATGGAGCTGAGGAAGCCAGCCACATGCCACACCTAACCGCCCGGATACGTTCGATGAGTTTTACTGGAGTCTCGATGAGTGACTTGTGATGGCATGTTTGATGGGGTGTCGGAAGGGTTTCCACACTGGGAGTGGCAACGCTGGAAGATGAATCTGTGCGGAAAGCAACAAACACTAGGACTATGAACATCACCGGGAGCATCACAAGACTGTAGGGCAAGCGCTACGCAGCGGAATGGAAGATCCAGACCTTCATAATTAGTTTCACAAGCCTGACGAGCAGTTTCCGATTCTGCAGATTCCCATTTGAAGCCAAATGGTCAAACGTGACACGGACTGTCCAAGCTTTCGCCCCTGAGCTTCCCGCACCCTGCAAAAAGGGAGGGTCTGGGATTTGGGCACAAGCTCAAGCCGTATGTGCGCAAAGCCAAGTTATGAAGCGGGAAGAAGCCACGATCAAACCCTCGAGGTTCCGGAGAGGCCTTGCTCAGAGCTTGCTAAGCTGTTAGCCCTTTGCGGACTCGATGCTTAGCCATGGTTCTACAAGATGCGGAACCCAAGGGTTCACCGCAAGCACCTTTCACAGTTTGAGTTCTGTCCTTGTGTCAGGGTTTTCAGGCAAATATGTGGACCCTGGCAGCTGTTCTGCTGGCCTTTCTGCGTGCGAACAGCATGCATCATGATTGGAGCGATGTTGCTGGATTGCACATGGCGTTTCAGTATGAATGAAGCAATGAGCTCATCGTGTTTGTAGTGAGAGCAATCTGAGAGGTCAGAATTCAGAGTCTTGGAGTTCACATCAAAAGGACGCGTTCAGCCTAATC
Source organism: Effrenium voratum (assembly GCA_963377175.1). Taxonomy (NCBI): domain Eukaryota; class Dinophyceae; order Suessiales; family Symbiodiniaceae; genus Effrenium; species Effrenium voratum. The sequence goes on from CAUJNA010000070.1 coordinate 65,676, forward strand.
CCAAAACCCGAAGTCCACCCGAAAATGGCGGTGGCCAGAGGGGGCCTCCAAGCCTGTCTCCTTGTTTGTTTGTTGTTCAACAGGAAATGTTCATGTCACTGTGGGTAAAATATAAGGTAACCCCAAAATGGCTTGCCCTGGCAAATGGATACATGGACTAAAACCCGCGGTCCCCTGGGGTTTAATTTTGACCCATGCCCATGTAGTCACAGCTTGCCTCAGGGCCTGCGACAAACCACCGACTCGGGGGTTGGTTTGACGTGCAGGAGGAGAAGGCGTGGCTCCGTGTGAAGAGCAAGGACTTGGACTCCAGCGAGGTGGAGGACGCAAACGCCGACTCCGGGCGGAGGGTTTTTGGGAGTTTCGGGGTGTGGGGGTCCTCCCAGGGTGTCTTTGCAGATTGACATGGAACCAAACAGCCTTCATTTTGGAGGAACCTCTTTTTGGGGGACCCCTTGTGTTGGGATCCAGGTGAAAGTGCTCTTTGGACCAGCCGGCATCTAGCATGCTGGAGTACCAGCCGTTCAAGGCTCTTAATACCGTATGTGATAATGAAGGATGGCTGTGACCAAGAAACATCTAACCGTCTTTTGCCGGTCCCCCATCTTTGAACATGCCCAAAGGCACATTTGTTACGAGACGCATGAGGAACAATATGAAAGCGATACTTCTAGCCACTGAAAAACTGAAACCTAACAGGCTGGGCCCTTTTTGAAAGAAAATCCATCTAGCTAGCTGTCCGTTTTGTCGGAGTATTCATGTGAAATATGTATATGATTTTGCTCAGCCTGCAGGACTTGTTTGATGTTTGTCCTTTGTTTTCGGTCCAAGTGTCGGGAGACAGGTTCAGCACGTAGATGTCAATGTGTTGTGTGCTTGTGCTGTGGGTGGGTGTGTCTAGTGAGATCCACCATCCGCCACAGAAGTGTTCGCTGAATTTCCTGCAGTTACTTAGAGCCGATGTGTGTCTCCCCCCCCCAAACAAGGAAACACCCCCTGAGACACACAGCATTGACCGGCTGCGAGGTACTAGGCTCTACTCTGCGCGCACTTTTGCAGCATCAGCTTTTGGTTGTGAAGCTTTGAGTGCGCTTCCTCTTAAGATAACTTTAGAGCCTCCGGCTCAGTCCGCCGACATTGTCCTTTCCCTTTTCTCCTTCTTCCTCTCTTCCTTGTCTCCCTTGTGTGTTCTGTCGTCCTCTCTCCCTCCCTCTGCTCCCATCCTCCCCATCCCCCCAAGCCTCTCTCTCCCCACTCTCCCTCTCTCGTATGTATGCATGCATGTACATAGGTATGTATGTATGTATGTATGTATGTATGTATGTATGTATGTATGTATGTATGTATGTATGTATGTATGTATGTATGTATGTATGTATGTATGTATGTATGTATCTATGTATGTATGTATGTATGTATGTATGTATGTATGTAATGTATGTGCATGTATGTATGTATGTATGTAATGTAATGTAATGTGATGTAATGTAATGTAATGTAATGTAATGTAATGTAATGTAATGTAATGTATGTATGTATGCATGTATGTATGTATGTACGTATGTATGTAATGTATGTATGTATGTATGTATGTATGTATGTATGTATGTATGTATGTATGTATGTATGTATGTATGTATGTATGTATGTAATGTATGTATGTATGTATGTATGTATGTATGTATGTATGTATGTATGTATGTATGTATGTATGTATGTAATGTATGTATGTATGTATGTATGTATATGTATGTATGTATGTATGTATGTATGTATGTATGTATGTATGTATGTATGTATGTATGTATGTATGTATGTATGTATG
>CAUJNA010000070.1:75000-205000 GCA_963377175.1 Effrenium voratum
TATTCGGGCAGCGCAGGGGCACCATCGTCTCTCCAACCAGTGTGTCAGGAAATATGGCAGAGACGATGTCTGGCCGCAGGTGTGTTGTCAGCGCAAGCTTGTGCATGCCATTGCCAAAGGCTGGTGCCCGTCAACTCCCTTGAACAGGGGCTTGTCCTGTTTAGAAGAAGATCATGGTCTCCTGGCGCAGCTGCGCCAGCCTGACGTGACAGATTCGGAAAGTGACGGAGAGAAAGGGGAGGCGTGCGACGCAGTAGAGATTTGCGTAAGTGAAGCAAATGCCTCAAGTGACGAGAATGAGTGTGCTGATGCTCTGGGGGTCGTTGGGGATGGGCCTTGGCTGCTCAATGTGCGATCGGGCTGGTGTCACAACGCAGTGGCAGCAGACTTTGGCGGCGTCATGGATGCTAGCGGCAAGGCTTGGGGCCTCGCGTGCAGACCTGCGGCGAAGCTTTCGGATTGGTACGAGCTTCGCGTGCAAGACCCGGGTGTCGACGGCTTCCAGCCTTGTGGCCATGCTGGTTGCGCGCACAAAAGCCGCGGCGAGGTTACTGGTTGATGGTGGCCCAGGCGCCCTGAGTTTTGGGCGGGCGTAGGCGTGGCGCCTGGACTGTGTCGGCTGTGTGCTGCGGTCGCAAAACGCCCAAGGTTCCATGTAACCCTGTCAAATGGGCTTGGTGTGAGTTGCATTTGCGCCCAGGGTAGTCTGACCCTGGCCCAGGGTTCCATGTAACCCCGTCAAATGGGCTTGGTGTGAGTTGCAATTGCGCCCAGGGTAGTCTGACCCCGTTAAATGGGCACGGCGCTTTCGGTGCGCAGGTGGCCCAGGGTTACATGCCCCGTCAAATGGGCTTGATGTGAGTTGCAATGGCGCCCAGGGTTGTCAGACCCCGTTAAATGGGCTGCTTCACATTGCTGGTCAGTCTCAGCGCAGTGTGCGGGTTCGTGGTAGTTCACGGCTTGTTTCCTGGCTTGTTTCTTTTGTTGGCGCAATGGCTGCTACTTGGGAAGGCGTTTTGGAGGCAGCGCTTGTGCCGGAGGATGCTCGGGAGAAGTTGCTATCCCTGGGATACGAGACGCAGGAAGCGTTCCAGTTTCCGGATGAGGCAACCTATCAGGCCTTCGCTAAGCATTTCATGCTTGAAGTTTTGAAGCCCGCTGGTGTGTCGGCTGACACCTGGGCCTTCCACTCCTTGGTGGGGAAGCTTCGGGCGCTGTGGATGAAGGCAAAAGCGCCTCTGCCAGCAGGCCCGGTGACGAGCTTGGCGCTGGCGGTGCCCAGTCTTGCTGGTGTCAACGCGGGGTCGCTGACGGCGCAGAGCAAGGTGCTCACGGTGGCTGATCGGGACTCATTGCGAAAGGCGTTGGGGAAGAAGTGCTCTGAGACCTTGGTGACGCTCGCGTCCCTGCCCTCGGTGCCTTTGCTCAACCGGGTGAAGGCGCAGCATGACAGCAAGGCATGGGATTGGATCCCATGGAAGAAGCTCTTAAGCGAGCAAGCCGCAACCGCTGTAAAGGGGCGCAGGAAAGCTGAGCCCCACGACGCGTTCATGGAGGCCCTTGCTTGCGGCGCTGGTTTCTTTGAGGAGCAGCTTGATCGGGAGTTGTCTTCGGCGCCTTTTCATGTTCAAGCGCTGCTGCAAGTAAGGGCGCACACTTATGCAATGGTGGGCGCGTGTCATCTGGGCAGTTGGGCGCTGTACAACACTCGGTTCATGGAGTACTATGCCCGGGACTGTGGCGAGCATTACCGCTTTTTGACAGCAGTAGAGGCGGAGGAAGCGGACCAGTTGGCGTTGCGCGAGGTCTTCGGATTGTGCTACGCAGGGTCATCTTTGGATGACGCCCTGAGCACGGTGGCTGTTGACAGGGACATGTTGCGTCACTTGCTTATGCCTCGCCCAAAGCTGCCAAAGCTGTCTGGCGACAAGGAGCCGCGGAAGCGCAAGGGGCGCAAGCCAGACGATGAGGATGATGCCAACGGGGAATGCTTCATGTGGCGCAAGGGCAAGCGCACACGGAAGGATTGCAAGTTTGGGCACCGTTGCGCATTGTGCAGTTCTCCTGATCACCATGCCGCAGAGTGTCCGGAAAAGGGCAAGATCAGCCGGGGGCGCGAAAAGCGGCAGCGCCACAAGTTGCATTGACTAGATGGCGACGGTGCCGTTTTGCCGGAGAGTGCGGCCGCAGCCGTGGTCGGGTCTGTGGAGGAGGCTGCGCAGTTACATGCTGGTGCCGGCAAAGGAACATGTCCTGGTGACCTCTGTTATCCGAAGCTGGTAGAGCAAGCGTGTGCTGCAACGCCTGCATCCCCACCGGCTTGCGCGGGGCGTGACAGGGCGGGCTTATGTGTTCCCATTCCAGACGGGGGCGGGGTTTGCTCCACTGCGGCGTGGCTGGCGCCGCAGTCAAGCGCTGATGGGTTGAGAGAACTGCGCCGCAGCTTCATGTCTCGGGCGAAAGCGTGGAACGTGATTCCCAGATTGCTGCAGCATGTGAGCGCCAGGTGTGCTGAGGCTTTGTTCACAGCTGAGGAAGTCCGCTCGTTGCAATCTTGCGTTGCGGATTTCGCCACAGCGCGGGGTTTCGCCTGCACGCTTGCTGCGCGAGAGCACCAGCCCTTTCTGCTTCATTTATGGCGAGGCCTGAGCGCGGTTGTGAAGGACCCTGATCAGGATCTGCCCGAAATTTTAGAGTGAAGTTGTCCCGACAGGTGTGGTAAGGCCCATTGAGCCGTCTGGGATATGGGAGGAAGCATGCGTGGAGGACGAGCCTGAGTGTTTGGATTTGCTTGTCCATTTACAACCGTGGCAGAGTGGCTTGGATGATGTTGCCTTGACGCGCACGCTCATTCAAGAAGATGTGGCAGCTGGGCACGCTTTTATTTTACAAGGGGGCGAAGAAGAGGCGCGGAGCAGATGGGGCAGCTTGGTGGCTTCGGGGAAGCTTGGTGTGGTGCGTGCGCCGGGCAAGAAGCCGCGGCTGATAGGGGATGGTTCCATCAGCGGAGCAAACCCGGCTGCGCGCATTGGGGAGCGTGTGCGGCTGCCTGGGTTGAGCGGTGTCCAGCGGTTTCTTTCATTGCCTGAGGCGGCAGGAAAGAGTTGGGTTGCTTTGTCTTTTGATGTTGCTGGCGCTCACAAGCAAATTTGGTCAAGGAGGGCGAGCAAGGGCTCAGCTGCTTCGTGCTGGACGGAGTCCGGCACGCGTACCGGAGTTGTTACTTCGGCGCGCGATGGAGCGCCTACTGGTGGGCCCGCGTTGGCGCGTGGCTGGTGCGCATGCTGCACTTGTTCATCTGGCTCAGACACGGCCTGTGGCTGTATGTCGATGACGGCCTCGCCTTGTTGCCTTCCGAGGCTGCGCCGCTGGTGGCTGCGTCAGCTATCATGTTTTTGACTGCGCTGGGCGTGCCGATGTCTTGGCGAAAGCTGGAGCTGGGGCAGGAGCTGGTTTGGATTGGCTGGAAGTTCAACTTTAGCTCTGGGGCGGTGTCTCTGCCGGCCGAGAAGGCTGCTAAGCTCCAACGTGCCTTGCTTCAATTGTGTCAACAGGGCGCCAAGGTGTCGCGACGGGAGGTCGAGAGCTTGATTGGCTTGCTTATTTGGTTCACTGCTGGGGCCTTTTGGCTCCGGCCTTGGTTCAGCTGCTTCTATCGCTTGAGTCGGAAGCCAGCAGCTGTGCCGCGTTTGCTGTCCATCGAGCACTTTCAAGCAGTGGTGTTGGGATTGAGCGCAGACTTGGGGGTGTCTGAGGATGTGCGGCAGTGCGATGTGCGCGCTGGTTGGCGGTTGCACTCGGTTGCAAACTCGGTTATCTCTGATCTACGGGCGCCGGGTTTAATGGCCCCGCGAGTGCGTAACGGGCATATCAGCTGTGTGTTTTACAGTTTCAGCAGCAAGCTGGTGGCTGCCGATGCGGAGAGCGCGCGTGTGGCCCGGTTGTTTCTTAGGGTGGTGCAGGTGCAGGTTCAGGCCCCGTTGCTGTTACAACTGCGGGCGGACGAAGGCTGCCGTTTGTGTGCAGCTGATGCGCTTGCGACAGCGGACAGAGCTGGCGTTGGCGGCTGGTGGATGCCGCCTGGCTGCGAGTTGCGGGCGGAGCATGCCCGGTGGTTCCAATTTCAGCTTGACGCAGCGTCCTTGCCTCGCGCGCGGACGGGCAGCTGACCCGGGCGGGCCAGCACTACTACTCTCACCTGGGCCTGCGGCCTCCCAGCAACCAGCCCCTCATCCGCGAGGGGCCGAACGACTACATCCTGCTGCGCAACGGGCGGAAGAAGCTCGTGCGCTCCTTGCAGGGCGGAGAGCACCGGCTGACCAAGCTGGGCAAGGGCTTCTTCCGCGACAAGTTCTACGAATACCTGGTCCACGTGCCGGTGATCTTGGCTTCGGGCAAAGGAGTCCGGCCGCCTGCAAAGGTGTATTGCAGCGCTGGAATGCTTGGCGCAGGTGGTGCTCCTGGCTTTGCGCGCAAAAGATGCGCAGTTGGCGCCTGGCCGTGCCACAGTGGTCATGTCGCAGCTTTGCGACAACCAGGGTACTACGGCCGCTGCGTGCAAGATGCTTTCGCTGTCCCAGCCTTTGGACTCAGTGCTGCAGGCGCTTGGGTATTACTGTTCCAAGTTTGGGGTGATGCTTCAGTTGTCCCACGTTGCTGGAGAGCGCAACCTTTGGGCTGACCAACTGAGCAGGGGCCCGGCGCCGCCCGGCTTCCTCGCGTGCAACCAGCGAAGCTTGGATTTGGCAGCCTTGCTTGAGGAGCCTTGGTGTTGCAGTGATGCTTCCACGTGAGTGGGCGTTGTGGGTGTGGAGCATCCCGCATGGTCGCCACTTTTGGCTGGGTGTGGGGGCTGCTGAGAGCAGTGGGTTGGACCTGCTGCCCTCAGCTGCCCATGTGTCGACCATGCGTGAAAAACAAGTGGGAGGGGAGTGCCTGTGGGTTTGCAGTGAAAAGGAGCGTGCCCCAGAATGCCTTGCGCTACCATGAAAGGGTTCAGCCGGTCTGCATCCCTGGCTATTTGTGTTCACAAACCCTCGCCGTCGTGGATCTTTGTTCGTTTGATCTTGAATAACGAGCCGGTTTGGTTTCCCATGGTTGCACACCAACTGACTGGTGTTCCCTGACTGGGTTTCCCCATGGTTGCCAGACTTGGAGAAGATGTTTGCCCTTCTGCCTTTCTGATTTCTTTTTTCGATTGCAACGAGTTGTCACTGTTGCAACGGGGCGGGTCCGTTTGGCCAAGCTAGGAGCTGATCCTTGACACTGAGCTCCTCACGCCGGCCAGGGAGGGAACTTGGGTTGTGAGTCAAACCATCACCTGAATGGCCTACTCGAAATGAGTTTCCTTTGGGTGGATGTTTAAAGGGGCAACAGGGGAACCAGCGGTTAGATGGTTAGCCCTCTGTTTGTGGTTTCTGGAACGGGTCATTTGTTCTGTTCTGCGCATCAGGGTTTTCGCTTTCGATTGTCGGGTCTTTGATGGTGCTCTGTGGGGATTGGCGGGCTGCCCACCCATTCCACGCAGCCCAGGAATGGGGGGGGGGCGCCCAGTTGTGCATCTCCACGGGTCAAAACAGTTTTTTGCTGGGGATCCAAAAGAGGCAATGGCTGTGGCCCGCATGGGCTATTTGGCACAGGTTCACATTTTCTCCCAATCGCCGCACCAAAAGGTGACGAGTAAAGCCCGCCAAAAGAGGGCTGATTCTGTCCATGGAAACAGCTGGCTTTGGCGATTTCGCACCCCTCCGCCCAGTTGCAGCAGCAGAGGAAGAAGAAGGAAGTCGCCGCTCGGCGGGTAAGCTTGAGTTGCCCTCGTGGAGGAATTGCAGTTGACAAAGCGTGGCTAAGATGCAGGCACAATGCAGTTGCGGGCATTGGATGTCGACAGGGAAAAATATTTGCATCGGATTTAGATTCGGATAGGCCTCATATCCAAGCCCAACTGCGGACCGCGGACATCCCACTTGGAACCCTGCAGTCACCAACGGCGGCTGTGGATCGTTCAGATAAAAAGGAGAAATATTTGGGTGACCGTGCTTCGCGTTCATTTAGCTATCTTTTGGAAACCACAAGTCATTTGTTTCTGAAGCTTTAACCGCCCTCAGTCGCTCTCTCGCACGAGTGGCTCGCTAAGGAAATGGAGAAGAAGCACCCAAGCTGCATATCATTCCTTGGGCGCAAACTAGATGTCGAGTTGTTTTTTTTGCGCTGACGTGTGTCGTGAAGAGCAAGTCGTGCAAACACAGAGAGCTGATGGGAGTGGTAATTACCTGCCAGGATGTGGACCATAGGCTAAACTCCTGGGCGCCCGACATTTGACTGATGACATTTTGGCTGGGAGTGACCATGCTTGACATGACATCTTGGGTGGGTTATCTTGAGCCTGGCCATTTTTGGCTAAAAGTGGCCTAGTGGTTTGGCGATTCAAGCGGAGAACAGACATACGGGTGCAAGGGGAAGCTACAGGCCAAGGTGGAGCCGTGGACGCTGCTATGTTCTGGCTGCGTTGAACAGCGGGAAATCAGATCTAAATTCGTTGTCAGAACGTTTTCAACCCCTTGAAAGGTGACGCAACATATGGCCTTCATCCCAAACAGTGTCCTTTTGTGACATATTAGCCCGAGTCCGTGGGCCAATAGAATGCATGCCATTTGCTGGGACCGTGCAAGCCCCAGCTGGCAATATGCAATATCCAGAAGTGTTTGTCAGATGTTTAACCAAGCTGGCTTTGAAACTGCATGGCAGGCGACACTGGCAACCATTCGCAACCTCAAGACTGCTATTGTTGACTTTTGATTCGGTTTTTGGGCACCTCCGATTCATTGTCCCAAGGCGTTTCATCAAAGGTGAGGAAAAGAACACACACACACACAATTGTCCCAAGGCGTTTCATCAAAGGTGAGGAAAAGAACACACACACATATAGGGAACAACTTGGGAGCTGGAATTGCATCATGAGCATGTTCGATTCAGTCGAGGCCGTTGGCGTTATTGGCCCCGAACAAGGTCATTGCCTCACTGTTGGGTCCTCCCGGGACCTTTCTGTGGTGCTTTTTAGTTGCCCAATAGCAAAGCGACTTTTTCACCTCCTTACCCTTCCCCATCCTTCCTCTATTTGCTACGCATGCTCCCTTGCTTTTTGTCATGTTCCTAGGAGGGATTTTGCTCCATTTGCAGTGGCCTGTCCGTAGGGTCCTTTAGTGAGACCCTCAGACCCCGAGCTGCCCGAGGCGTCTCGAGCAGCTGCCTCCGGAGGCGATTTTTTTTGTTTTTCCAAGGGGCGGTTGTGTGAGGGGATGGGTGCGAAAGAATCCAGAAGGAATGGAGGATATTCCATATTTTGCCCAAGCCTATTCAATTCCCGGAGCCCAGGACTTTGGATTGAGACTGTCAGACGGTTCGATGCCCACGAGCCACGTAGGTGTTGACCCCCGGAAGACGATCGAAGCAGTGAAAACACTCTGCACCTGTCCACCTGTAGGCTTAAGCCATGCATCCCAGTTCTGACGCTGATGAGTCAGACCCAAAACTCGGTATGAATGTCGATGCATCAGATGAATGAGCCTGGCAGATAAATTGGCAGGGTGTGGCAAACAAAAGTGAAGAACCCCCTACAAACGTGTGGACAGATGGGTTTAAGCCAATCAAACAGTCAGTGGCACGCGCGATCTGCATGACTTGGCCACTGGATTTGCGCTTCATGGACAACACTTTGGTGGCAAGCCCCCTTTGGCATAGCCGTCTGATAAATTGCTAGCTTGTTCAAAAAACCACGGCAAAGCTCTGAATTCACGGCCGCCCTCACAGGGCCCCAGAATTAAGAATTGCAGAACCCTCGGGACAAGTGGCAATTTGGGGGGGCTGCTTGGGGGAGCTCATGGCCGCGTCAATGGGGAAGCAGTCTCGTACTCGGTGAACAGCAGGAGAGGGAGGAGAAGCAGGAAGAGCGCAAGACGAAAGCAAAACATAAATTGGCCCCTGCCTCAGTGCGAGTTCTCCTTTTCACCGCTGCACATGACGCAGGGTGGTACGGTACAATAACTTGTGCCTGCTACACTTGGCAATGGTTTGGGCATTGGGAATCCGCTGTGGCAACGCTTTGTGTTTAGGGGATGTTGCGTTTATGCTGTGTCTTGATGCACGTGTTTGGATGGGTTTCCGGATGTGATGCGTGTTGAATTTCACAGTTTCCAAGCACAAACAATCATGTTGATATGATTTCAGCGGACGCATCTGATTCGGGAAGTATCATTGTCGCTGCAATTGCTAGGCACCCCCCCCAATCTTAGCCAACCTCCTAGTCGGGCGAGGCGGCGGTGAATGTGAGCTGGCGGTCAAGTTCCTGCCAGAAGTGCTCCAGGCGTTTGCTTTTGGCGGAAGCGTAGACTGCGATCTGTTTGAACTGCGCAACTTTGTGCATGCTCTGCGCAGAGCGTTTCTGGGGTGTTCGACTGAACGTTGGGTTTGGACACCCTGAAACCAACAACCAACCAAGCAAAAAAGAACAAAACGATGCAGGGGCTGATCTCCATGGGGCGTCTCCAAAGACTCGGAAGCATGGAACTGAAGAAGCTGTTCGTCAGAGACTTTCTAATTGGGGGATACTGTACCATTCTTTTGTGGTAAACCAACCGTTTGGGATTTTCTTCTAACCCAAAAAGTGATCTAGGGTTCCTGAAGGGATACATCCACAAAACACCCTGTTCACAAGGGGATATTCAGAATCAGCTTGTAAAGGTGACTTATGGAAGGGACCCTGGTGATCTCTCTCTCTCTCTCTCTCTCTTTTCCAAAGTTGAACTAGCCAGTGTCTGGTTTCCCCAGTTGTACCATGTGTTTCTCTGAAAATTGCAGGGCCCCCTTTTGGTTCAACGCATCCAGCACCCCGTTTCGGGGCCTGTCCGGCGGATCCGGCGGATCGGTCCGAGGCGCAGCGCTTGGCAAGGGAGGCGCTGGCGAACCACGCCAAGGAGCAGGGCCTTCAGAAGGCCCAAGCTGGGGGTTTTTGGCGCGTCATTGATCCGTGTCGCGCTTTTTTTTCTTCTTTTTTCTTCTGGGGCTCCCCACCCCCCCCCAAAAAAAAGAGGTGATTGCCTTTTTGTGCTTTTTTTTCTGACCCCCCCCTAAAAAAAGGCGCCTTTTGGTGCCCCTTTTTTTAAGGCCATCCAAAAGAAGGTATCCTTAACAGAAAGATAGCCAAGATCTACTCCGCGGCCTTTGGAGCAACTGGTGACGGTGTGCAGAGAAATAAGATTGGTAAGACATCCAACATGCATTTTTTTCTGAGGTAGGGGGACCTCTAACTTGTCAAACTGGAAAGATCCTGGGTTGGTAGGGAAACTGTTTAGGGGGTTGTTGATTGTTACTCCAACCCAAAACAGGCCGCTATAAATTGGTTGCTCCCATAACTCCCTTGAACTCTTTTGCCTTGTCCTGAAGCATGGTGGAGGACCCAACTGGCCAAAGCACCCAGAAAAAGCGGGCGGAAAGGCTGAAAGGCACTGATTGTTAAGACCACGGGGAACTGGAATGGGATGGCACGCCAGAAGGGGGATTCCCTTCCCAAGTCCAAAAGTGTTCAATCCGAGATGTAGCTAAGGAGTCCATCACCAGATATTCGGATGATAGGGGCAGAGCGACTGACAAATTCAGACTTGTGACCAAGTCTGGCAAAGGTTAAATGTCACTGTCACACGTTGACACATACTGCTCAATTTTCCTTGACCAGAAACCACCGGAAAGCAACACGTGTTTCCTTTCCGGACCCCGTTTTACGAGCCAGGTTGATTTCTGTTCCGAGATCTTTTTGCTGCAATATGATTCGCACATGTCAAGTGTCAACATGACCTGGGTAATTCATAGTAAGACGCACTTCCATTTGCAATGAAGCACTGTTTGTCCAGCTTCAGGCAAGTCCGCCAAAGCTCGCGAAGACAGAAGCTCTGAGTGAAATCGAGGTTGCATCAGGCCACGTAACAGTGTCACCTCTTTAGCAAAGTCACATTTGTTTTTGGGCACCGCAAATGGAGTAATTATATCAGTGATAGTTGATGCTAAATCTCGCAGCCTGGATGAACCTTCTTTCCAGCCAGAGCAAACTCTGATTCGTTAGTTACCAACTCCTGGGCAGCCATGTTCGGTATGTTCAGTCCTTACAAAAGTCTATTGGGTTGCAAGATGATAGTTGCGTTTGCTGTTCAAACATGTCATGTAAACAATATGTCAATGGGTTTAGCGCTAGAGCCATGCACTGCTGGCCCAGAACTCCGGACTGGTCTGTTGGGGTCTGCACACTTGCGGGGCGTGATTGGCCATTTCTTGCCGCAAAGCTTCGGCTCGACCTTCCAGTTGAAAACTGTGAAGGGCCATGAAAAGTCAAGGGTGAGGACCCGCGTGGTGGGAGGAGAATCGCGGCGGTATGTTCACTGATGTGCTCAGGCGAAAGGCCGTTCCGAGTGTCTGACGGCCAGGTGCCGCACCAATTTGAGGATGAGGCCAGGGGCTGTTTGTCGCAGGTGACACATCAGCCCCTCTGTTTTGGGCACCATTTGTCAACCTATCTGCCCCTTTTGCCAAGAGGGAATCGCACTACATGCAGTCCTTTCGGTTGTTTCCCTAAAGCATGGTGGTCTAATTCGAGCTTGCCTGTTTGTATTTCAAGAAACAGTTCATGGTGGGTAGATTTGTTTTGGGGTGGCTCCTTGAGCACATGAAAGCAAAGGTTCCACTTGATAACGGGCCTACATAATTGCTTTTGCAGGCACGTGCATCACACTTGCTCTTGCTTGGCGCTTGCGGAAACCAGTTTCGGGAAGTGTCAATCATTGTCGAATTCAGGAGTTTTGGCCTTTGCACCGAATACTGTTGCTCTACTCAAGAGTTCCTTTTGCATCAGGCCGCGAAACGGGCAAATTCTTCTTCCAGGTCCAAAAGTGAGCTAAGGCAAAGATTGGCGGCCCCTGCAAAAGGTCATATGAGTCACAATCAAAACCCGGGGTAAGTGGAGGGCGGTAAGGGGACAATCCCAGCCAAAAATGGGTGCCGCCTTGTCGAATCTTTACATGGTTTTGGGTGGACCATCTGAATACCGGGTTTTGATTGTGACTCATATGTTTTTTTTCTTGGGGTTGATCCCCCATTCTTTTCAACCATCGTTCTAAAAACCACCCCCCAGGGTTTTGGGTGGTTTTTTAGAAAGAAGGATGCCTGGAAAGAATGGGGAAGGTACTCCTAGAGTCTTGTGCAGCTGAGGTGCACTACATCGCAAGCTTCATGCCCCTCTACTTCCGGGAGTGCCAGGCGCAGATTCAGCGCTGCAAGCAGCCTGGCGTCAGTTCCGGGCGGATGGTCTAGTGAGGACATGCGGTCGGAACCCAAATATCCCACAAAATAGCCCAAGGACAACGGCAACTTTCCCATGTTATCTCAGGGAACAAACAATATTATGGGGGGGTCAACCATTGCAGCCACCCCAAGGGATCGAATTGGGCAGGCTTGGGTTGGCGGAGGACCTGCCCCGCCCCCCCGCCAGTGTAGTTTCATTGGAGAGCCCCGCCATGGTTGGGCAAAAGTTGGTTTACACCAGGAACCTCAACGGGAAGCCTGAACGAGCATGTTGATGAACCGCAGCTAAAGCAATTCGAAGCATGGCTGAAGTGGCTTCACGCTTTGGCCAATTCCGGGCCACCGAGTCGATGGTTGTCGGATGTTTGCCTGCACCTTTCGGCTTGTGGAAGACGGGACCCGTCAGCACTTGAGCCAGCTCAGACTTTGGGCGCTTGGGCTTACCTTCTCAAAGGCCGAAGGCTGAAAGACGATTTTGGTTATCTTGCTTGTTCATAGTAGGGAATGTGGTATGGCACTCCTGCAACCAGAAATGGATCCAAATGCTCGGAAAGGTTGGGGTTCAGAGAAAATAAGTAGACATAAGCTTACCCGATCGAACCTGCTCAACTTTGCTTGGCTGGATTTTTGCTTGTTGGCTCGGACGCGTCGGCCCAGACGCCCCGATTATCCGAGGGATTCGGAGATGCTCAAAGAGGCGGAGAGGGTCCGGTTCCACGCCTTCCGCCTGGAGGAGCCTTTCGCCCCTCGGACTCCCGAAGCCCCGAGGAATCTTGCCCAGTGCTCGCGTCCAGGTTTCTTTTGGGGAACACCAAAGTGGTTTTCATCTCGGAAATGCCTGGAAAGCCAAGAAGCCAATTGGAAGTTATGGTTGGTGACCGAAAACAACTGACCCTGAAGAGGAAAGACAAGAGGGGAAACTGGAAGTGTAATGGCTAGAAAAAGTTAAACCGCAGAGCTTATGGTTGATGCACAAAGTATAGGCAAGAAGTTGGAGGCCTTGTGCTTGAGCATGGCGTGGGGTGGCTTGACTTGCTCCGTTTTTTGGCTTGTAACCCCCAGCTGAACCTGATGAAACACACCAAGCCTCCCCGATCAATCGATTTGAGCTTCTCATCGCCATGCTTGTATGCGGCTTTCAGACCTGCAGCCTGTCCAGCCTGGGGTGCAGCATTTGCAGGAAATGGTAGCAAGCATACCAGACCCAACACTCTGTGAATCGCTGACCTAATGAGCCCAGTCTCGCAACCGTCGATTCCGATTCGGTCGGATTTAAGGGTAAGTCACCACCTAAACAATCGGATGACAACACCTAGCAATTATGAAGCTCTTCTGGCTGGCTCCAAAACAAGAACGTGGGAGGAAACAAATCTACGGTTGAGTCCACTTCAATGGGATGTGTTTGCTCAAGTGGGACAAGACAAGGATGGACTGACCTTCCCTTCAGGTATCGCCAGGTCCTTTGGGTGAATCGCCCGAATGACAGCCAAGAGGCCGAACCAAAGACACGGAGAATTACTTTTCCACACTTTCATTGTGTCACCTTTTTGGGAACACACCAAGAGGCTTCCCTATGTTCGAACATCTTAAGCAAAGAGAGTGTCAGGCTTCCATTCTGCGGAGTTTTTGGCTCTCCAAATTCAGCTGAAAGTCCAATAGATCCCAAGACAAGAACCTCGACGCGCTTGTTCGCTGTCATCGCGTTGTAGGAGTATGTGAGGAACATCTCTGAGCGCTTTACCCTATGAGAAAGCCAGGCAGTTGCTCTTTCGCATCTGCTGGATTCAAATGAGACTGAACTGCTATGATTGGAAGCACAATGATGACCACAGTTTCCATCCGCATGGTTGCCAGGGTTTTACGGTTTTACTAGTACGTGACGGCTCTCGCTGGTTGCCTACCATAGTGGTAAATAGAATCGCTAGATCCGTTTCGTGCTGTCAAAGTCACTCCTCCTGGCCCGTTTTTTTTTTCTGGAACTCCTACTTGGGGGGTCGACAGAACGTCTCATTGGGCATAGCTGCCAGATGGACACGAGAATGAGTCCTCTCCCAACATGGGGCCGTGGGTTTTTGGGCTTCCCTTCCAGCCATGGGAAAGAACCAGAGGTGAAGCTGGAACTGCTCCGGACCAAAGAGGCCTGCACAGTGACTCAGTGCGCCACTAGAAAGGGGGAGAGGGAGGGAAGGCATGTGCGCCTTTGAGCCCTTTTTGGGAGCTGTTTGTTGAAGATCCGACAGGCAAGTTGGATGAAACAGGGGTTGGGATGGCAACTGGAAGGATTTGTTGGGCTGTTCGGGATATCTTTTTTTGAGGGTACCCTGTTTTCGGAAACCAAAGGGACGACCGCGCTTTTTGGGCTTCCCTATTTTAAGCCACCCATATTTGGGCATTCAGGGTCCTGGTTTGAGCAGCCTCAGGCCAAAATTGCTGCAACCAAACCCGATTCGGTCCCCTGAAGAGCAGCTGAAACGGGGGCTTGAACAACAATGCTATTCTAGGGGTTGATTCCGATTCCATTCTTTCCAACCATCGTTCTGTTCAAAAACCGGCTGTTTCCCCTGGGTTTTTGATGGTTTCCTGAAAAGAAGGATCCCTGGAAAGAATGGGGAAGTTACCCCTAGAGCTATGAACAGGTGAGTACCCTGCACTGATCTCCTCTAGAGACTTTGTTTATCGATTGAGCCATCCAGGCTAGCATCATACAATGGAAGAATGACCCATATGAATCGAAGTCCTTCCACAACCCGCAACTCCAAGTGCCTGCATCAACAGGTCAGTCTGTTGCGATTCCTGGCAACCTGTGCTTGTCTTGAGAAACCCAACCGGTCCACAGCCGGGTGCCGGGTAATGATCGCCCCAAATGAATACAGGGCTGGAGAGCCCAGTCGGCTGTATTTTCGATTTCGCGAAAAGCGACCCTTAAGCCTATTTAGGGAATCAGCATTGGCAGAAGTATGTGCAATAGCTTTTGTAGCTTTTGTAGTCTAACACGGTTGTTGTCTTTAATGAGGGCAGTTTGGTCGCTGCCAACATGGCTTAGGGAGGTTGTTTGTTAAAGCAAACCTTGTGGGCCCCTTTAAAGCATATTGTTGGCTGGCAGTGGAGGGGAAAATGACAGTTTTGAGAAGGGCAGGTGTTTTGATCGGGGTCAGCATGTCTACCCCCAGAGCGATCTATATCTAATGTTTGGATGTAGTTGAAAAACCGGAGATTCACAATATGAGGATCCCTTTCTGCAGATGGAATTCGAGGGGGCGCTTCTGTTTCTTTACAGGAGCTTGGCCTTAGCCGGCCTCAGCATAACGATGGCGTTCTTGCTTTAAGCTAGCCTCCCTCTCATGGTGGGATCGTGGGTGGTTGTTGAAATAGAAAGCCCCACTTCGCGGCAGGACAAGGCAGCTTTTGTTTTTGATATTATATGGGGTGAAGTGGATGTGGGAAACAACAGGACAATGTAAAGTCCTTTGATCAAAAGTCTCTCAGCGCCAACGGATAGAATACAAGGGTGCATTATTTGGCTGGGAGTCCCAGTCAGATTCACTGAGCTGGCTGCTTCAGGCATTCCTCCACGTGTTGTTTCAGCATTGCTGAATCGCAAGCGCATGGAAGAAGGTTGAATCCCTCCAGCTTGCAGGTGACTTGTGTTGATGTCCAGTTGAATGGAACCTATTTTATTTTCGGACATGGCTAAGTCCGCCCCATTAACCAGTGGGAGATCCACCAACAATTGCATTGCCCACCCCCCGCACAGAGGCTAAGAGGCTGAATTGAAATACACGGGCTGCCCACTTATGGCTCCTGGCGGAATACTTAGTCGACTTCAGTAAATTCTACCTGTTGCTCGTCGGTTGTGTCTACAGGATTGTGACCCCCGTATTTCCACCTCTTGTGGGCACGGGAGTCGCAATCGTAGAGTCCCAAACACGCACGGCTGTTTGGAAGAGTTTGGCAATTTTATCAAGCGCTGATTTTAGACTCAATCCCATCAGACTGTTCTAGACATGACTGAAGGTCACTTTGCACCACAATTCAATTCACTTCTCTGGAAGGATTTGTTGGGCTGTTCGGGATATCTTTTTTTGAGGGTACCCTGTTTTCGGAAGCCAAAGGGACGACCGCGCTTTTTGGGCTTCCCTATTTTAAGCCACCCATATTTGGGCATTCAGGGTCCTGGTTTGAGCAGCCTCAGGCCAAAATTGCTGCAACCAAACCCGATTCGGTCCCCTGAAGAGCAGCTGAAACGGGGGCTTGAACAACAATGCTATTCTAGGGGTTGATTCCGATTCCATTCTTTCCAACCATCGTTCTGTTCAAAAACCGGCTGTTTCCCCTGGGTTTTTGATGGTTTCCTGAAAAGAAGGATCCCTGGAAAGAATGGGGAAGTTACTCCTAGAGCTATGAACAGGTGAGTACCCTGCACTGATCTCCTCTAGAGACTTTGTTTATCGATTGAGCCATCCAGGCTAGCATCATACAATGGAAGAATGACCCATATGAATCGAAGTCCTTCCACAACCCGCAACTCCAAGTGCCTGCATCAACAGGTCAGTCTGTTGCGATTCCTGGCAACCTGTGCTTGTCTTGAGAAACCCAACCGGTCCACAGCCGGGTGCCGGGTAATGATCGCCCCAAATGAATACAGGGCTGGAGAGCCCAGTCGGCTGTATTTTCGATTTCGCGAAAAGCGACCCTTATTTAGGGAATCAGCATTGGCAGAAGTATGTGCAATAGCTTTTGTGGTCTAACACGTTTGTTGTCTTTAATGAGGGCAGTTTGGTCGCTGCCAACATGGCTTAGGGAGGTTGTTTGTTAAAGCAAACCTTGTGGGCCCCTTTAAAGCATATTGTTGGCTGGCAGTGGAGGGGAAAATGACAGTTTTGAGAAGGGCAGGTGTTTTGATCGGGGTCAGCATGTCTACCCCCAGAGCGATCTATATCTATGTTTGGATGTAGTTGAAAAACCGGAGATTCACAATATGAGGATCCCTTTCTGCAGATGGAATTCGAGGGGGCGCTTCTGTTTCTTTACAGGAGCTTGGCCTTAGCCGGCCTCAGCATAACGATGGCGTTCTTGCTTTAAGCTAGCCTCCCTCTCATGGTGGGATCGTGGGTGGTTGTTGAAATAGAAAGCCCCACTTCGCGGCAGGACAAGGCAGCTTTTGTTTTTGATATTATATGGGGTGAAGTGGATGTGGGAAACAACAGGACAATGTAAAGTCCTTTGATCAAAAGTCTCTCAGCGCCAACGGATAGAATACAAGGGTGCATTATTTGGCTGGGAGTCCCAGTCAGATTCACTGAGCTGGCTGCTTCAGGCATTCCTCCACGTGTTGTTTCAGCATTGCTGAATCGCAAGCGCATGGAAGAAGGTTGAATCCCTCCAGCTTGCAGGTGACTTGTGTTGATGTCCAGTTGAATTGAACCTATTTTATTTTCGGACATGGCTAAGTCCGCCCCATTAACCAGTGGGAGATCCACCAACAATTGCATTGCCCGCCCCCCGCACAGAGGCTAAGAGGCTGAATTGAAATACACGGGCTGCCCACTTATGGCTCCTGGCGGAATACTTAGTCGACTTCAGTAAATTCTACCTGTTGCTCGTCGGTTGTGTCTACAGGATTGTGACCCCCGTATTTCCACGTCTTGTGGGCACGGGAGTCACAATCGTAGAGTCCCAAACACGCACGGCTGTTTGGAAGAGTTTGGCAATTTTATCAAGCGCTGATTTTAGACTCAATCCCATCAGACTGTTCTAGACATGACTGAAGGTCACTTTGCACCACAATTCAATTCACTTCTAAAGCGATGGTATGACCTGTAAATGGGCGCTCCTCACCTATTCCCATGTTGGGAGGTTTTCACTTGACCGTGGCTTGGGAAATGTACTGCGAAATTAAGAATCATCAGGGTTTGCCCCCGGCTTCAGAGCTCGGAGTATTGCCATCAGCGCAGATGTCGGACCACCATGGTGCACAGAGTTGACCAAGAGCCAAGAGCAGAAGGGCGCAGCGTCCGTTTGTACTGGCAGATCCTGAGGTTTTGTCAAAGCGGGCACGGCATTTTTGTCTGGCAGCTACCACTTGGCAGGTGAAAGAAACATTGTGACACGATTGGTCCATAAATTCGCCATCCTAGCGGGATGCTCTCCGATGTGGCCTGGCCGGACGGTCCAGGTATAGCGGCCAAGACTTGGTCCTGCTCACGCAAGAGGAGGACTCGATGTAAATCGTGCAGCCAGGCTCAAAGTAAGCACAGCACGAAGCCCGAATGCCAGTGGAGCACATAACATGACAAGCAAGTGTAGTTTCTCGTTTGTGTGTGTAGTTACCAGTAGAACCGGTGAAGCCAGGGGGCGGAAGTTTCCAGATGTAAGAATGATCATGTGTTATCGTTGTATTGCTTTGTTCCTTTCTGTTGTGTTGTGTGTTATTTATTTGTTTAAACACTTAAGTGTGTTACTTATGTGTTTCTCGGTGTCTTTTTTACTCGTTTAGACGTTGTTCTCTTTCTGTGGCCATTTGTCAATCAATCAATCAATCAATCCATCCATCTATCTATCTATCTATCTATCTATTTGTCCAGCTAGTTCTCCATCTATCTATCCATCGGTATAATATATACATATATATATATATAATAGTCGATATATATATATATATAGCTATCCATCTTATCTATCGATCGATCGATCCATCTACGTATAAGATATATATTTATATATGTACGTAGTTCATCTATCGATCGATCTATCCATCTATCTATCTCATCTATCTATTTATCTGTCTGTCTATCTATCTATCTATTTATCTATCTATCTATCTATCTATCCATCTATCCGTCTATCTATCTCATCTATCTGTCTCATCTATCCAATATTATATCATCTTATGTTATCGTATCATATTATCTTATCTTATCTACCTATCTATCTAATCTACCTATCCTATCTGATCCATCTATCTGTTATTGTCTATTTCTTTCTATTGTATCTATCTGTCTATCTATTTATCTATCTATCTATTTATCTATCTATCTATCTCTATCTATCTATCCATCTGTCTATCTATCTATATCTATCTATCTATCTATCTAGCTGTCCTATTTTATCTCTCTAGTTGTTTGTCTATCACTCCAGCTTTGCATCTATATGTCTTTCTTTATTTCTTTCTTTCTTTATGTATTTATTTATTTATCCCTTTCTATGACATCTGTTTAGCTATGTATCTATTTGTCCGTCTATCCATCTATGTATCTACCATGGAAGTAGCTTTCTTTGACAATGTGCACATACCGGTGGGGGGGTGTCAAACATATGATTGCTCGTTCTGGGGCTTGATTGGTTTTTGGTTTATGCGCAATGAACAGGGGATTCCAAAACGGAATTCAAGTAATGTTGACCAGAATTCCTACTTGTAGAAAGAGCTGCAATACATTTCCTTGATGGTGTGGTTTGACGATTCCAGGTTTTTTCTGTTTTGATAAACAAAGCCAGTCTTCAGTCCTGACCAATCCCAGAGCACTACGAATCAAAGGCCAAACGCGTGAACGCGCACATTCAAGCTTTGAACGGAAGAGAAGCACATGAGCCAAAACAGGTTCGGCTGGGCAATTGGAGGTAGAAATCATTTTCCGCCAGCAATAGAGTCAGCTTGCAGCTTTCATAGCTCCTTGCATGATTCGGGGTCCGGCCCCTATACTTGTTTGGTCTTCGCTTCTTTCTCGCCAATTTTGACAAATCATCCTGTTGGGCTGTTGTTTGTGAAAACAATGCAGACTAAATGTGTGTTCTACATCTGTCCACTGAAAGGCTTTTTCTCTTTCATGAGTTTGCCGGCTTGCCAGGATCTTTCCAAGCCGCATCACGTGCACCTGCTGGGCCTGGTGGACCACTCCGCAGCTCGGGATGCAGACATGGACTGGATGCTTTTGGTTCTCTGCGCTCCGCAGAAGTCATCATGTTTCTAGGGGTTGATTCCGATTCCATTCTTTTCAACCATCGTTCTTTCCAAAGAACGTTTCTAGAAAGAAGGCACCCTGGAACGAATGGGGAAGGGACCAGAATGCTCTCGTCCCTCACAGCCCAAATTATTACAAGGAAGAGAAGTCCATCCGAAGGCTGGCATTCGGGTTCAGCAAACACTGGCATTGAAAGGTTGCTTTCTTTGTGGAGGGCCCCATGACCCTTTCCCACGAGGTTGTATGCACCAAGAGCAGCACTGCCCCGGGTTTTTTCTAGCTGGAAAGTTTTTTCAAGGGTCGGTCCTGTCATGAACTGTTCAGACGCCATGGCTTCCATTATCTGCATGTGTGGCACCAACACTCTGTGAAGACACCTTGCCTTTTGGGCTCGCAAGCCCTTTCGCGCCCATGGCGATCCAGATTTTTGCCCGCGCGCAGTGCCTGGCGGATAGGGTCGCGCTCGACTGCTGGCGTCTGAATGGAGAAACGATGCACGTCCTGTTGCCGTCAGATGGTACGTTCGAAGAACTCTCGGCGCACCTTGGGCAGCGGGTGGTTTCCATCATTAGCAAGGGGCAAAATGCCTGGGGCAGCCAAAAGCCGGTGCAGCCCATGGAGAAGGTGCTTGACTTTCTCCGGCCAGGCGAAGTTGAGGCAAGTCTCAGTGCAGAACCAGAACACCTCTTGGCAATGCAGGCTCTCTGGGCGCTCGAGTGCGGCGCCTTTTGCCCGGACTCCCCGGCGCTGGACCTGAATTGGAAGATGGCCACGCCAGATCCCATTGCATTTGAGGAGAACGTCAAGAAATATATCGGTGCTGTGCCTCTTTGTGTGCGGAAGTTGTTTTTGCAAGTGCTGGAGGCACAACTCGCAGAAGGGGAGACTTGGAACATGCTCCATCTCTCGTTGCTGCAAAGCTTCCCGGGTGAGGTGCGAAGGTTCAAGCATATTTGGACCAAGCAGGCAGCCGAATTTGCAGCCCATTCTGCCATTTGCCCAGTGTCTGCACACCCGCCCAGCTCGATGTTCTTCCGCAAAAACGACAAGTTGCACATCATTGGGGTTTGTGTGGCTTCTGCCGATGGTCAGTTTCCATCTTCAGTGCAAGAAGATACTCATATGCTGGAAAAAGCAGGCTTGCTTCCTCAGGATCCACGAAATCTGGATGGGGCCGAGTTTCGCAGGCTCGTTGTTTCAATGGAGGGCTGTTTATCCTTGATGCCTGATTCCCAGAACGCCTCGCCATTTATACCATCTGACTTTGAGTCTGATCAGTTGATGCAGCTGTTGCATGTTCAGCTCCGCCTTTCATGCGGACTTGCAGCAGTGGTCGAGGAGGGGTTCAATATCGAGCTGGCCCGCTGCCTGGCTCAGATGCTGCAGCTGAGATTTGAGGATAGCATCCCAGACATGGCCCGGGGCTCTTTGGTGCTACACACCCTTGCTCGGAACCCATCGCACTCGATCTGGGAGCGTGTGGAGGCAGAGATGCGAAGGATGTCAGACAGTCTTAAAGATCAAACAGTGAAGTCTATTTTTGTGCTCTGTGAGCACAGCCCAGACCAAGCAACTCAAAGAGCCTAGCATTTTCTGTTGCAGCTTTCACTTGCCATGGCGTGACACTTGGTTCCCGAGTTTGATCGTCAAAACTGCGAGCGTCGTTTGTGAAGCTCGTGCACGTTTGCCAACCGATCATTGAGGCCTGAGGATTTGCTTGAGATGTGTTGATTGCGTTGGTACTGCCGGATCTTGTATCGACGGTATTCATCACATCGTTGTGTGAGCCGGAACGTTGTGGGAAAGTTGGACTCATGGCCTTCCACGATATGGACTCCATTGGATATCTGGCAGCTTCCATTTGCTCGGTGGCACTTTCATGACACAGTTCTGTTTCCTGCCAGCTTCTAACAGGAAGCTAAGTCACAATTAAAATCCTGTGTCACGGCAAGACTCTGAAAAAGTCGCAATCCACACAAGTATTAGAGAAAGCTGAAGCTCTATGAGACTGTTGTTACGGACAAGGTCCCTGCAACATATTTTGCAATAAAGGAAGTTGGCACATTCCTCGTTTTATGTTGGGGTTCCAACTCCGCGCCGAGAGATCAAATATACATCGATGTTTGATACCCTTTCGTCCACTTTTGGGCAAGTTGCTGCACTGCGTTGACTACATTCCGCAGAGGTCGGGAGTGGTGATTGAATTGAAGTAGACCGGGAATGTTTGGGATGGCTCGACCCGAAGGATGATCCCTGCCCAGCTGGGTCTGATCTGGGAGCTTTCATGTCGTGAGGGATTATACTCAAACGGCTCCTTGTAAGGCAGGCAACTCAAGTGGGAGCCCCAGTGCCACTGGAGACCTTCTGACATTGAATTTCGCCGCCTGGGTCCGGAAATGAGTTGCATCTCTTCACCCTCGAAGGTCTCGTCTGAGAGCCAAGTTCACATGTCTCAGAGCACCCAGAGCCTTCGACCCCGCGACTCGGGGCTTCAAACATCGGGCCGAGTTGATTTATTTGTCTGCATGGACGTGCTGTCTACCTTTTGGGGGAAATTGTGACGTCACGTTGTGGTTGCTTCAATGTTCAGTGAGCTTCGTGACTGGGTTCTTTGTAAGGGTTGAGTTTGCTGGAGCTAACCTCTGCTTGGTACTTCTCGAATCTCTCTTGCAGCTTCCTTAGCGCCAAGGTCATGCAGAACGTCCACCTTACGGTTTGCGTCGACATGGCCAGCAAACCCGGCTCCAGGATGAAGGAGATGGAATCCACTGCCATCCGCTGGGGCGCATGCGTTTTGATTGGGGAAGGCGTTGCAAAGCAAACTCATGTTCTTACTCCGTGGGGTCCATTTGTTTTCGAAGAGCCCATAAACTCCACAGACACTTGGCTAAGCTCCACGCAGGAGGTGGCCAACCTGATTGCCAAAGAAGCGCCATGGTACATGGTCAAGGCTGGGGGGGGTCGATGCCTGGTACAATGGTATAACACTTAAGGAGTGGTTGGGACCGAGGCTTACCAAGCGGCTACGCCTAAGTTACAGTACCAGCTTCGACCGGGGAGATCCTCATATAGCGTCTGAATCCCTACACGAACTAGACATTCTTGACTGGTACACACGTGGCCTCATGGCAGAGGTTCGGACAACAGTCATGTGGACCCCTGATTGGCACACCTACTTGCCAACAAGGATGCGTGTTTATAGACCTGGAGAGAAGAAAGTCTGGGGAACAAAGGCTACAGAGACACCTTGGGTTCGAACAGGTCACAAAACATGCAGCGCGTGTTTGTTCGTATTTGGCAGTAGCACAGATCAAGCCGGGTGCATATCTCATCACGCTGATCTTTAAAATGGCGACTGTTCCCGGCTTTCGATCTTAGTAAGCTTCACTCTCCAGCGATGCACCGGGTCTATCATCGAGATGAGGATTGGTCGAACAAAGATATCGCTCTCTACAAACGAAACACTTGGCGCGCGCTGAACATATTTTGTGATATGGTTTCACGGCCTTGTGGACATACTGGCCATCACTTTTCCTGCCTGGGTTATTTTGTTGTCCTGTTGTTCTCTGCAGCAGTGCCTTGTTTTACACCTTCAGACTTGCCGACGTAGCCGAACTTTTCACCTTACGGTTTTCCACCGTTGGCAGAAATTGCCAAATTTCCACAAGATGTCTCTGACGAGTTTTGCTGATCGCTCAGCAGGTGACCTCCATGTCCACGCAGCCGGGACCTCATTCTCGCGTCGGCGATCGGCGATCGGGCAACTTGCTTTGCTTGACGCACCCCTTCATGGTTGTTGTTGGGAACATTTTACATGTTTGCCTTTTGTGGTTTAGTGACAAACCCCCACTTAAATGCTCAAATTTCAATTTTTGCTCCCCTTCCAACGTCAACCAAGCCTTGCTCATAGGTTCGTTTCACATCGCTCACTGGAGGAATGCCCATGGGTGGCTGCTCAAGCAAGCAACTGAATACGTTTGTTTTTTGGCGGAAGGAGCAAACTGGTTGGCCAGCCTTTTGATGTCAACAGGGGCTTACAGCGCCCAAAAGGTCGTGTAAGGTCAGACCGTTGTTTTGGGGGGTACGCAACGATGACGGGGCCCTATGATTTGATTGGCTGGGGATATTATTATGTGTTCTTTTTTCTTCCGTGTGTTTTTGAGCTCGTTGGTTGCTTTTTGCAGGTAGTATTTGAGATGACAACGTTTCAGGCGTTTGGGGGTTGTGCCGGCCGAAAAAGTTGGAAGCACAGACATGGCATTTTGACGTCCTACTGTTTGTGTGTGTGTGTGTCTTTCTTGCGTTGTTTTTTTTTCCATGGAAGGGTTTGCCTGGGCTTTCCTGGGCTTTTCAATATGTTTTCCTAATGTGGTGGTAACCGTTGCTTTGTGCTCCAATTTGCCTACTTGACAGGAGAATGCAGGAGACCCTGCAAAACCTGATGTTACCTGGGGTAGAACCACGTTACTGGAAGCTGATGATAGGAGGCTTGAGGAAGACAGCTGTCATCTACAAGCCGCCGCAGAGCGAAAGACAGACGCGACAAGAACGAGATCTGGGAAGAGCCGCGCCTTGAGATAGGTGGCCAGCAGATGCAAAGGTTCCACCACATGAATTCCAACCAAGGATGATCCGGCAGCGGAAACTCCTCGGAAGAACAGAGAGATCACCGCTGGGCCGGATCGAGGAGGTCTGCCTCACCCCTAGCCTCCCCAAGAAGTATGAGACTACTTGTTGGGTGGTTCTTCTTGGGCCAAAGGGAACCACATCATAGGCTGCAGGAAGAGCAGAGTTGCGGATGCCAGGGCACACACATACATATATGATTATACACACATATTAATATATATATATATACACGTATACAATGGCTTGAAATGGCAATTCCTAACCTGAATGATATGACCTGTTCTACTGTTTGCTAGCAAAATTAGAGGACTCACTCCTCATACCAGAGGTCTACTACAGGAACCTTTTTGTTGCCTAGACACGCATTCGACATGTCTGAATTGTGTTTCGGTTGTGCAATGTGGGGATTCTGGGGCTGGTCCAAACAAGTTACATGCCCTTTGCATGCGCTGTATCCGGAACAGGAGCATGATACCTTTCAAGTCTGTGGGCCGCCTGGGCCTGTGTTCAAAAGTGGGGTTATTTGGCTGCGGGTCAAAACCAATGGGATCCCGTTTTGGGGTAGGTGAATTCACCACCCATTTGAGAACCAATTTCAGTGGGGATTGGGATGTTCACTGGGGGTACGATTTGGATTCTGATCCATGGCCAGATAAGGGGTCGCGCCTGAGGATTCGGGAGTTCGAAGGCATGAAAGCCCTGCCGGAGATCTTTCTCAAGGAGACGAGGGTTTTTTGGGTGTCGTAACGGTTGGTTTGCACATGGCGTTTCTTGGTTGGGTTGATTGAAGCAGCACAATCTGCTTAGAAAAACGGCCCTGTTGGGAGGGGTCATGATCAAAAGGGGGCATGCGTTCTCACCCCTGTAAGACCAGCATGCTTCACTTGACTATTTGAAAGTGAGTTCGTTGTTCAGAGGTTTTTTCAGTCAAGAAAGTGTCGAGTAGTGGGATCATCCGTTTGGAAACTTATAGCGTGTTCTGGGCCATCCGTCAACTGAGTCCTAAGACCGGACATGCTTGCCTGACATGGCCTCATGCCGCTTTGAACTTTGTTCGGCCGGAGTCTGGATGACCGCCTCTTGCCTTGGGCAGCAAAGTGGTCGAGAGAACCACCCAGATTGGACTTTTGTCAAAATATGTTGTATTTCCTGATGGTAATCTGCTGCATAAACCAAACCGTGCCATGCCGCGAATACTGGGCGTTCTTGATTTCTACCTTGGATTCATGACTGCCATTGTCAGTGGGTGTTTTTCGAGAAAGACATGGCTATGACTTGGCAGAGCCGTGATCACTGTGCACATGGCCCTTTGCCGAAGTTGAGGGCCCATTGCATAGGGTTGGCTAACCTGCAACACCGCATGAGTGTGTCCAAAGAAATGCGTTTAAATTCTGGATGGTTCTTCCTGATGCTTAGAAACCAGAGGAGGAAGGAAACGTTCCGTTTCTTTCAGAGTTTCCTGGCTTTTTCCCTCCAAATGATGCCCCTCTAGCAGCCAATGCGCCAGGAGACCATCCTCAACCGTGAGGACGTGCCAGGCAGGGCTGAGGCAGCCCAACCTGACTTTCAACTCTTCAGGAATCAAGCAGAAAGCGCAAGTTCAACAAGATGCTGGACTTTACACATACATCCTTGTGAAAGAGATACCAACAGGCAGCGGGAAAGCGAGCGTCACAGAGCACACAATGAGCCCTGGGCCCATGAAGGGCCCTCTCTTGGGAGGGTCTCGACTCAGCTTTCACATGGCGGCCCTGTCCGAGGGTCCGGTGCGAAGGCAGGACTGACCCCTTGCCATGATGGGTCGACACGCAGCATGCTTGTTGAACCAGGTTTGCAGATCCATCCTGGTCACTGACACTGCTGCGCCATGGCGCTGCTACGACCGTGGGACCATTGTCATTTATTTTTTGTTGCGTCCACTCACCTTCGAATAGGGCACATGAGGGTACCAGATTCCGCTACGGCTCTCATCCAAAACTTGCATCACAATAGCGATATCCGAGTAAGACATTTAAACAGGCGAACCCAATGTCATGTTTGAGATTTGTGCTGGAATTGGCCGACAATTGTTCCAGTGTCGCTTTAGCATTGGTATTGGTTGGGGATGGCTGGTAAATTGATGGTTTAGAATTGGGAGGTTGCGGTTTGGTGATTGTTTATTTATGTATTGATTTGTTTATTTATATATTTATTTAATTATTCATTTATTTATTCATCTGTTTTTATTTATATACATATATATATATGTATGCATTCATTTAAATATTTGCTTACTTATTTGTTTGCTTGTTTGTTTATACATATATTTAGGTTTGTTTTTACATTCACATTCCTTGGTGTGTCTTGACCATTTCGAACCCGTGGCTATACCCTTTGCGACGATCTCAGCGTCAGGCGACGAGGGCACCGAGATGCAGGCGATGCGATCCGAGCCGAGCTCTTGAAAAACGGTTCCATTTTGGTTCCCTTTAGAGGTGCCAACAACCATAGTCGATTGTGGGTTTTGACTGGGTTGTCCAAAGTCAATCCAGATCCTTGTGCCGGATAGTCTTCCTTAGTGGTCCTACGGATTGCGGATTAGGATTGTCCCCGCCCATTTTGAGCCTGGTTTGAGACCGACCCCAAACACCAAGTGCGAAAAGCGGCAAACGAGCCCATAGGCTTGACGAGCAAACCTGCGCACAGACCTTGTTGATGTTCCGGCCTACGCGACGCTCACTTGGGCACTGGACTTGAGAGAAGATCAAATCACTGGGGGGGATTTTGTGCAGGAGTTTTATTTCGTGACTAGGCATGCCAAAAGGACCTGTATATGATGAAAAAAGCATTTGGGAAAAAATGACACCAGTCAATGAAAGGCAATTTCATTTGCTCCAACGCTTTCGCTAGCCATGCCAACAAGGCTGAGAAGGAGACGTTGATTTGGACGGATTGGTGCAGCCAGAGAAGTCTACATATTTATGGCCCAAGACTTTTCAAGGACTCGCAAGCTCATGCTAACCCGAGTGTTTGCAAGTTCAAATCGAGGCTGGCCTGGGATCTCCATGGGACCCACCATTCTGGCAAAGCAAAGGGAAAACGAGTCAACCGCGCTTGGAATCGCGGACAGAGCGATGTGGGGGGTTGATGTTGTGCTGTGAAATGAGGACACCTTCTGTTTCAGTGGGTTGTTCACCAAACCTGGCAAATCACTCACAGGTCTGTTGCCCATGGCAAGCCACAAGACAACTAAGGAATCCAGCAACCCGTCAACTTCAGGAGTCCCTTTGAATCAAAGTATGGCGAATATGTGTCGCATACAACTGACGGTGGCAACCGCTCTATTGCCATTCGTTGGCTTTGCAGTGATTTTGACCAGCGAAAAAGAGAGTTGCATGTGCCATTTGCATCTCTTTCCTATTTCCCGCTCACTTAGTTCCATTGGCAAGGCTAGGTTCCTCCATACATCATGGTATACCCTTCTCTGATTGGTAGCCCTACTCAAAAAAGCTGTTCTGGGTCCCCCAGTGCCCTTCTCTCCCCTTTGTTGGGCAGGGTTCCCCACTCACATAGAAAAATAGGAAAAAAAGTCGGACAACCCAACTGATGCCAACCTCTCAAATGTGAAAAACCGAGCGCGATGAAGCCCTCGGCTTGGGCCGGAAGCCGGTGGACGTCTTACCAGGCGGCCTCCGCGCTGGAGCTGGGGGCCGCGCCCAAGCTGCGCCTGGACGAGCGGACGTTGGTGCTCCCCGAGGCCCAGAGACAGAGAACCGGGGGGGGCGGAGGATGGGGCGGGGATTTTGCGGGCCAACGCAAAGGTCAAACACCCGAAAGCCCCAAGGTTTTGAACCCAACACAGGGTGTTGAAGCTGGGTTTTGAACCCAAAAGGTCAAGGCTTTGAACCTTAGAAGCCCAACACAACAAAGGTCAAACAAACAGACTCTAAGTGTCCACCATGAGGGCGGAGGCAGCTTCCCGATTTCTGCGACCAATGCGGCGTTCACCTGGGGAGTGGATCCATTTGGTTTGGAACCCTCCCATTGACTGGGCCTGGAAATTGAACGGACAAAGCGGACGGCACCCTAAAGTGGATCTTTGATGCTTGAAGCTATGTATGTATGTTTATTTGTTCAGAACAATGGATGAACACACACATGTTTTGCTAGAGGCTCAGTTCAGTAGGTGCCATTACTCTGAAAACTGACTGACAGAGCTTCCATGTGCGTGCCTCGTGACTGCGTTGTTTGCAGCTTTCAGTATCCTGAGGCCATGGAGCAGTGGCTGCAATCCAGGCACAGAGCGAGGGAGGGGAGAGGGGGGGGGGGGGGATGGATGAAAGTAACGCCGCACACCGCCCGAAAACATGGTTCTAGGAAGAGTTGCTCTTCCACAGATGGACCTGAAAATAAGATTCCTCTCATGAGGATATCGTGCCGTGGGTGTCATGGAATCTGCAGGCGTCAAATCCAATAAGCTGGTGTGTATTCATCATTGAAGGACCTATCAAAGGACCCATAGTTTTCCCATGAAATCTAGACACCCACAACGGCTGCAACACGCACACACTGGGCATAAAGTCTGGCGAAGCTGGTATTCGGTTGCGTCTAGAATATAAAAGCTACAGTTATGTGTTTATGTATTTTCTTCGTTGCTTTCTCTTTCTTCATTGCCTTCTCTCCTTTCATGGTTTTGTGTTATTCCCCGTGAAATGTCCATTGCTTTGTGTTTCCTTATTTATTTATTTATTTATTTATTTATTTATTTATGCATTTAGTTATTGTTTTATTTTTCTATGTCGTTCTTTCATTTGTTTTTGCTTTCTTTCTTTCTTTCTTCCTTTATTCCTTTCTTTCTTCCTTTCTTCCTTCCTTCCTTCCTTTTTCCTTTCTTCCTTTCGTCCTTTCCTTCTTTGTTGTCGTTCTTTCTTTCTTTCTTTATTTCGTTATTCTTCCCTTCTTTCTTTATTTCTTTCTTTCGTTCATTCTGTCTTCCTTCCTTCTTTCTTTCTTTCTTTCTGTCTTTCTGTTTTTTTTTGGTGTCTTTATTTCTTTATATAGTTATTTCATTCTTTCTCTCTTTGTTGCGTTATTTCTCTTTTTTTGTTTTGCTTTCGTCCTATATACATATCGATCTCTCTATCTATTTGTCTAGCTATCTATCTAATCTAATCCGATCCAATCCAAACCAATCCAATGTAATCGATCTAGCTATCTAGTTGATTTATCTATCTATCGATCTATCTATCTATCTATCTATCTATCGATCTATCTATCTATCTATCATTTGAATAATATAATATATCTATATATATACCTACCTATGCATCCATTCATCCATCCCTCCATCCACCTATGCATCCATCCATCCAGTCAGTCTATCTATCTAGTTGTCTATCTATCTATCTATCTATCTATCTATCTATCTATCTATCTATCTATCTATCTATCTATCTATCTATCTAAGTTCTACCTATCTATCTATCTATCTATCTAACTTCTACCTATCTATCTATCCATCCATCCATCCATCCATCTATCTATCCATCTATCCATCTATCCATCTAGCCATCTATCCATCTAGCCATCTAGCCATCTAGCTATCCATCCATCCGTCCATCCATCCACCTAGCTGTCTATCACTATCTATGGATCTATCTTTATATCTATCTTCCTATCGATCTATCTATCTATCTGTCTTGCTTGCGAAAGTGCTGCACCTGCCACGAAATCCGTCACCTTGCTAACCACACAATCTGTACCTGAACTTGCGAAGGTGCCGCTCGAACACCACACAATCTGTACCCGACCTCGCGAACGTGCTGCGCCTGCCACGCAATTAAAACCTTCGTACCGGTGCTGCAAGAGAGCAACGCACGCGCTGCGCCTACGCCGCCCACGCACCAGACAGGCGTCGAGGCAGAGGTAGTTGACATCAACGCAGACACGCCAAACGCCGACAGGGCCACGCCATTTCGCGATGTCTATTCCCCTGCCGCAAGTCCACGCATGGTTTGTCGCGCCCGTTCATTCTTTCTTCATACCTTTCACGTAGTGTCCACACTACGGAAGTTCCTCTAAACTTACTTTGATTGTATGTACAGTTGGGCAATGCCACGGGTTTGGCCCGCGGCCTTGTGACTGAAGGTTCCCGTCATAGGGAACCACTTGCAGGGCATTCCCCACATGAACTTCAGAAACTACGTGTGCAACCCGCAAGTCGGGAGGTTTTGGGTGCCTCCGTTGGCGAGTTTTGGGGATCGCACGAGCTCGCTCATGTAGGCCCTTCAAAAGTGGCCGCTTTCGCAGATGCGCCTAAGGTGTTAGTTTGGATTTATCCAGGTGTTTGGTGTTTCGGGTGTTCAATCCTTGAGTTTGATCCATGCATGTTGCTGCATGCAGCAATGAAACAAACAGACCTAACTTTAAGGCCGAAGTACGTTGATTCAACTTGCTCAGGGTCACCTATAGCCCAGTCGAGCCAATCATTTCTTGATCCGCATTTTCTGATGCCCTCTGTGCTCTGAAGACGGGGGGGCGCCCAATTCACTGCCCTCAACATGAGGTCCGCTGGAGATCGGTTTTGGCACCCCATCAAATTGGTGGATTTTACAGTGGTCGTGGCAACAGGAACGCCGGGATCTAGCTGCCAAGCGGCGCATTGAGTCTTTGTTGACATTCCAAAAGGGTGTATGTCAGAAGTGCCTCGCTCGAAAAGAAGCAATGTTGTTCCTTCGGGCTTGAAGGTTTTTTGTTTTTTAAACCACAAAGTGTTGCTCGCCTGAATGGAGGTACAACGAGTCCCAGCAGAATGCCATTCGCGATTCGCAGAAGGCCATCCGCTAGATGGTGACACGTGACGCAATGGCAGTTTGGCGAGTAACCTCCGTCATTGTCCATAGCGACTTGGTGGGTTTAGAAATTATGTTGTGCAACTGTGATGGCAGTGAATGCTGACCGTTGCTCACAATGGGTGACGTCTCTGTTTGAGAGTACACAGCGGGGTTTTGCAGTGACAAGTAGACTTTAAGATATGTCATACATACATGCGGTTCAATCAGTGTGTATGTTGCAAGGACAGACGCCCTGTGAAAAGCTTCCTACGCACGCAAAGATCCGGGGAGAGGAACAAATAGCAGCACCTATAGCACTTATGAAATTCTTAGCGATATTGCAAAACTTTGCGCCGAAGAATGAATGACCATGCAAAGGAAGCACATCAAGCAGGTAGACCAAGGAAAAATCCGTGCAAAAGCAGGTCCCTCAATGAATACCTAGCACACATGTTCAAACTGGCAGCAGGGCGTGTCTAACCCTGGCTGGCAAGATGTGCCTTGCGACAAGGGTGCCCAGATTTCCTTGGCAAGGGTTTTTCAATGGTAAGTCTCCTTTGTGTGGGGTGTTATATACAGCAGAGAGGGCGAACGGGATAAACATGGCAAAAGGAGCCATTGCACCCGAACTGTTTGCTGGGCCCATCATGCCTTTTGTTTGGATGGCCACACTGCGTCCATGTTATATGGAAGGCCCGGTCTGGTCGCACACAGGGTTTCATTTCCACAACATCGACAGCTGAAATGTCTGAAAATGGTGGAGACTCGTTTCTCGGTGAACTGTGCTTAGGAGACTCCAGAAATGTTGGAATTGGCTGCGTGACTCAAATGCTCTCAAGGGCAGTGTATGACGCGTGCTACTCTCATATTTGAGGAACCAACTCACCCCATTCTTGAATCAAAGATTTGCGCATGTGCTTTTCGCATATGCTTGCGTCTTTGTTGCGCTTGTTTTTCCCTACATGCGACATTGCGAGTGCCATCCCTTTGAACTAGGGCCGCTTCCCACTCCAAACAAAGAATCCAGATGGATCCAGGTTAGTACTTTGAGTGCGGGTTCCTACTTTGGACACCAAGAATCAAGCAAGCAGCAATCCATGGCTTCGTTTCCATTTCCCTGCAAGAAAAGCCGCTTGTGGCCTGATGCACATGCTGCCAAGCCAAGAGAGGCACAAAACAAGAGAACATCCATAAGTCATGTGTCCGAACGGAGGCGCCCAAGAACGCCAGAAGCCGAAATTTACACCACTCAAAAACCACAGCAGGGTCCAGCAGTGGTAGCTGCTTTGATTCCCTGCAGGTGCAGGGCATCACCTTGGTGCAGGCGGGACACAATGCATGGCTGCGAGTAGGGTTGAGGCAGTTGGTTTGGCATGGAGCAACTACTTGTTAAGTGAGGAGGTAGGCATGTCTTTCGGGATGCCTTGAAAAGTTGTAGCTACACGGGACCTTTGCCAACGCATTCAGTGGGTAAAACACTGGCCGACTGCATGCCGCCAGAATCGCCTTCGCGAAAGGGATTTGACAGTTCTCGGCCGCAAGAAGGGCTTGGAACACTGCGCCAGTTTGGATTTCTAGGTGCGATTGGTGTGCCATCATGTCGATTTTTGTGCGCCAGTTTGCTGGTATAATTGTTCCGCAAGTGTTCTGCCATTGTTCTGAAATTTGGCACTCTATGTGCCATTTGTCTGACGTGTTTCTGAACTTTGTCTGCAAAGGTTCTGCAATTGTTCTGCTCCTTTTCTGCCGTTTCGAACTCTAGGTGCCGTGTGTTTGCCTTGTGTCTGCAACTTGCCTGCATTTTATTCTGCCACAGGTCCGCCATTGATTTCTAGTTGCAAAGTGTCTGCCATCATTCAGAATTGTATGTGCTACGTTGCTGCAAATGGTCTGCAAGTGTTCTGCACTTGTTCTGCCATTTGGACATCTAGGTGTAACTGTTCTGCATTAGCGCCACGCCGTGTTGCGTTTGTGGCCCTTTGGCGGGCAAGTCACGGTAAGTCAGCCTATGTCAGCCTTTTGAAAGAATGCCAGACAGGTTTACAAGCAAGAAATCAAGAACAAGCCAGCTTGAAACACCAGAAAGATTGCAACAACGAACACCGACATAACCAAACCACCTCTGCGTTTGTTCAAGCTTTGTTGCCACCCACTTGGGTTTTGGGTGCACTTGCTGGCAGGGGCCCCCGGGCACTGGGAAGACAACCACGGTGATGGCCATCATTGCGGGCCTTTTGGGCGCCAACCGACAGGCGCGGTCGAAGTGTGGACCGGTCAACGTGGATAAGTTGTTCAGCGCATGCTGGTGACATACGTTTAGTCACAGCGGCTTGGAGCATATACTTGAGATGCTTAGGTGTTTGGGTGGCGAGTCCGGCTCACAATCGAGGGAAGTACCTAATGGCGGTTTCCGATGTGCCTCGAGCGCGGGAACTGCTTTCTTCGGGTGCCAAAGGCTTGGAATTGAAGTCAGTCGAGACAAAAGGAGGCAGGCACTTGCAGGCAGTGCTTACACAGTTTTCATCTCAAGCCCGCTTCGACCCGCGCTTTGCAAATGCTCCCAAGAGTCAATGAAGATACACTTTCCACAAGAAATGGTTCTTGGGATTCACAACTTCTTGAACCTGGGCCAATGGGTTGGATCCTGCAAGGCCTTACATCGTCCCAGAGGAGGCTTTTGGGGACAGGTTTGGGCTTTGCATGCAGGCCAATGCTTTTGGGCTCGGGCTCAAAAGCCATTTCACATCCATGGCAATTCGGATCTTTGCCGCCATGCAGATGGGGTTGCTCTCGAATGCTGGCGTTTGAGCGGAGAAACGCTGCACGTCACGCTCCCGTCGGATTGTACCTTCGCACAACTGTCGGCGGACCTCAGCGGGTGGTTTCCATCACTAGCAAGGCACAAACCGGCTGGGGCAGCCAAAAGATGGTGCAGCCCAATGCGCAGTTGCTTGACTTCCTCCAGCTGGGCGAATCTGAGGTAAGTCTCAGTGCAGAACCGGAGCACCTCTTGACAATGCAGGCGCTTGAGGCGTTCGAACGCGGCGCCTTTTGTCCAGATTCCCCGACCTTAGACCTGAATTGGAGGAAGGCGACGCCAGATCCCACTACGTTTGAGGAGAACGTCAAGAAATATATCGGTTCTGTGCCTCTTTGTGCGCGGAAGTTGTTTTTGCAAGTGCTGGAGGCACAACTCGCAGAAGGGGAGACTTGGAACATGCTCCATCTCGTTGCTGCAAAGCTTCCCGGGTGAGGTACGAAGGTTCAAGCATATTTGGACCAAGCAGGCAGCCGCATTGGCAGCCTATTCTGCTATTTGCCCAGTGTCTGCACACCCGCCCAGCTTGATGTTCTTCCGCAAAACCGACAAGTTGTGCATCATTGGAGTTTGCGTGGCTTCTGCCAATGGTCAATTTCCAACGTCAGTGCAAGAAGATATTCCCATGCTGGCACAAGCAGGCTTGCTTCCTGAGGATCCACGGAATCTGAATGGGGCCAAGTTTCGCAGGCTCATTGTTTCGATGGATGGCCGTTTATCGCTGGTGCCTGATTCCAAGAGCGTCTCGCCATTCAAACCATCTGACTTCGAGTCTGATCAGTTGATGCAGCTGTTGCACGTCCAGTTCCGCCTCTCATGCGGACTTGTAGCGGTGGTGGAGGAGGGGTTCAATATTGAGCTGGCCCGCTGCCTGGCTCAGATGCTGCAGCTGAGATTTGAGGATAGCATCCCAGACATGGCCCGGGGCTCTTTGGTGCTGCGCGCCCTTGCCCGGAACCCATCGCACTCGATCTGGGAGCGTGTGGAGGCAGAGATGAGCAGGATTTCAGATAACCTTCAAGACAAAGCAGTGAAGTTTATCTTCGTGCTCGCTGCTGAACACACTACTTCAGAGAGCCTAGCTTTCTTGGCCTGAATGCGTATCACCTTCAAGATATTGTCCACAAATTGCAAAAGGCACATGGTCCACAAGGAGTTCATACTGTTCGTACTTCGAGTGAGAGGAGACACAAAAGCTGCAAGGGGCCTGTTGGTTTGTGAAGCGGTATTGCCTTTGCCCACCAATCATAGGCTCGCCCAGAGATCGGTTGGGCAATCAGTTGAGTTCCAAGCTTTCCAGATCTGGCGGCGTTTCTTGGGAATACACCAATCACAACCCCCAAAAGGGATCCACAAAGGAAGAAGCATTCCTGTTAAACGACAAGCTGTTGCTGTTTGTTTGGCATTCTCGTTGCCAAATTGCCTTGACACGGGCTCCTGACAAACTAAATCGTCAGTCCTTTCCTTCCTAGTTGATGCATGAACAGGGCTTCGTCCGCAAGGTATCTAGCACATCGCTACTTCCACCTCTTGCACCAGGAGAGAATATGGCTGTGTGTCAAAGCCAATGGTACCATTTTGGTAGCTGAATTCACCACCCATTTTTAGTCTATTTTAGTGGGGATTGGGATGTTCACTGGGGGTACGGGATTTTGACCCATGGCTAGTAACTGAAACACTTGTTTGATGCCTCTTCGGAAAAGCTGGATCCACAACTGGTGTTTTGCCCTGGAATCCCCGGCTGTGATGGTGTTGTTTGTTTCTTCGGGTCGGCCGACGATTTGTTAAATCGAAAACATTGGAGCGAACAGAGCAATGCATATACAGGAACTGAGAGTGGCGAGGATATGCGAAAACTGTTAGGAGTGAACTTTGGGAAGATGTGCGATGACTCGCCAAGAGGGAGGAAGATCCTCGCCAATATCTCTTGCCAGCCCTTCAGCCTGATGTAGGCGCTGTTCATGCTGTTCATGCTGTCCCGAGGGAGGATACTCAAGCGGGCAACTGAAGGCGTGCCTCAACGCAACCCCCTGACTTTTTTGGCCGCCAACTCTTGCTGAGGGTCTCCCTGAAACACGACTCTGATATATAAATAAATGTGTATGTGTGTGTATGTATATATATATATATATGTATTTTTTCCCAACGACCCCTGAGTGGGACAATCAGGCGCCCCCCCTACTGTGCAGGCAAGCGAGAGGCGCGACCTCGTGGTCTTTGGCACATCGCAAAGCCGCAAGGTGAAGGGTGTAAGGCCCTGGCCGAAAATGGCTTAGACACATTTTTGTTTAGGGTGCCTTGTCCACAAGGGAATCAAGGGTGCAGCCTCAGCCTGTGTTGAAATCAGGGATATGCGCCAGCAGCTTGGATGCCTTCCATCAAAAATATATTCAACATTTGCCCAGGCGGGCTTGTAGGGGTACAGTTGCCTTCTAGAGAAGCATGCCCGTTGCCCCTGCCAGTTGAGAGATGCTCGATGTAATGTGTATGTGAATGAACAAGGGCAGCACTTCCAGCATGCATAACATGTGGGTATGCGTACCTCCCCACTGAGTGGCTTCCCTCGGGAGAGAACCATACGGGCCGGGGTGCGAGACAAATGGGCACCTCCTGCCTTTGGGGAAGCAAGGTGGCTCAAAGAAGTTTTGCAAGCATTTGTGGCATCTACACTTTCCCCTCGGTTCCCTTGGAGACGGCCCCTGAAGAGGGGTCTTGCATGTGTATTCTGCCAAATGGGTATGGTTCAAAATGAAATCACTAGAAAAAAACGCAATGTCTAGTCCACGTTTCCATTTACCAGGGTTACATTTTGGGACCTTTTTGTTGACCCACAACCAAATGACTTTGCTTCCGGTCGGCAGGCTTGCGACTTGTTTTAAGGATCGACATGCGCCGCAGCTTAGGCCTTTGTGAGCATCGTGCATTCAACTGTGGCGATAACCTCAAGAAAACGCCATGAATACATCGAACATGTACATCCGAGCGCGCCGCGCATGCAGCAATACGCGGAAGGAGGTTAGGTGGCATTTTTTGCTTAAGGCTTGCTTCAACCGGTGACCCCTGCGAAAACAAACACAACCCACCGCTTTGCGGCGGGGGAGGGGAGGGTTTGTCCCACACACAAACGCAAACACACACACACACAAACACACACACACACAGACAGAGACACACACAGACACACACAGACACACACACACACAGACACACACACACACACAGACACACACACACACACACACACAGGCACGCACACGCACGCACGCACGCACGCACGCACGCACGCACGCACGCACGCACGCACGCACGCACGCACGCACGCACGCACGCACGCACGCACGCACGCACGCACGCACGCACGCACGCACGCACGCACGCACGCACGCACGCACGCACGCACGCACGCACGCACGCACGCACGCACGCACGCACGCACGCACGCACGCACGCACGCACGCACGCACGCACGCACGCACGCACGCACGCACGCACGCACGCACGCACGCACGCACGCACGCACGCACGCACGCACGCACGCACGCACGCACGCACGCACGCACGCACGCACGCACGCACGCACGCACGCACGCACGCACGCACGCACGCACGCACGCACGCACGCACGCACGCACGCACGCACGCACGCACGCACGCACGCACGCACGCACGCACGCACGCGCACGCACGCACGCACGCACGCGCACGCACGCACGCACGCACGCACACGCACGCACGCGCGCGCGCGCGCACGCGCGCGCGCACGCGCACGCACGCGCACGCGCACGCGCACGCGCACGCGCACGCGCCGCGCACGCGCACGCGCACGCGCGCGCACACGCACGCGCACGCGCACGCGCACGCGCAGCGCACACGCACGCGCACGCGCACGCGCACGCAGGCACGCACGCGCACGCGCAGCGCACGCGCACGCGCACGCGCACGCGCACGCGCACGCGCACGCGCACGCGCACGCGCACGCGCACGCGCACGCGCACGCGCACGCGCACGCGCACACGCACGCGCACGCGCACGCGCACGCACACGCACACGCACACGCACACGCACACGCACACGCACGCACGCGCACGCGCACACGCACACACACACGCACGCACACACACACACACACACACACAGCTTCCCACTTGCCATATTTGAGGGATGAACTGTGAATGTATGTGTGCGTTTTAACATTGAGGGATCCCTTTGCTTTACCTTGAAACATTTCCGGTACTCTCAAAGAAAGTCCAAAGAATATGGGAGACCTGCACCTTCGATGCCCAGCCAGGAAGAATGGGAAAGAGGCTGGCCGAGCGGGCTTTTGGAGCGGACCAGGCATTTCCACCTCCACGTTCCTGGCCTGGGTGCTAAATAGCCCAATTATCTTTAATTGACCCAAATGGAAACCAAAAGGGATGGGTAATTGTTCAATTGTTCCAGACCCCTACCCACGGGGTGAGAAAAAGAGGTCCGGCTTGCGCGAGGCTAACGATGCGAGACCTTTGCGGGACTGGTTTGGCGTGCTGGCCAAGAAATGGGGCGCACTGCGCTAGCAGGGAAGACCTGTTTTCGCAGTGTGACGTCGCCGTGCTGCGGGGTGAGCTCGTTTGATTTTTTCACATTCAGACCACGCCATAGCGCCAGGGCAGCCGCGTGGTTTGGAGCCGCGTTGGGGGCGTTGACGCGGGATCCAGTTTGAAGGGAGCCCGAACTCGGGCTCGGGCGCCCCGGCCCTGACCCTTCAGCTGCTGAAAAAAGCCACCCAAACCAGTTTTGTTGCAGCCTCCCCCTCCCTCCCCCCCCTCTCTCCCCCCCTCCTGGTCTCAGGGTTGCCCGAGCGCCGGGCAGAAAGGCGCGCTCAATTGGGGCCTGCAATCCTTTTTCTCTTTGTCAGAAGCCGGCGTTTGCTTGGCCGGCCTTGAGGAAGAGCAGGCGCAGCCCCCGTGAGTCATGGTGGATTCGGTTGAGTCAATAAGACTGCAATTTTGAGCCTGCTGTTTCACAATGCAGACGCCCCCAGTCCCTTGCACAGCCTTGACTCGCCAATCAGGCACGCAGCCGACGCCTTTGCCGACCGGGGTCTCGCTCTTGAAAATGTGTTGTGGTGCCGCATGAACTTGGACACATGCCTGACCCTGGACGAGACAAAAAGCTGTCTCACCGGATTTGCTGAGTGGCGAGGCCTTTTCCGCGCTGCCCGCTTGTCTGCCCCTTGGTTGGGAAGCTTGGTTGGTCCCCTTGGCTGCAACGCGCGCCTTGCGTTGGGGCCTTTGTTTTTGGGCGCCAAGAAGTTGTGGGCTCGTTCAGCTGTGTTTCTCAGCCCTTTCACCATCTACATTCTCTTTCTTTCTTTCTTTCTTTCTTTCTTTCTTTCTTTCTTTCTTTCTTTCTTTCTTTCTTTCTTTCTTTCTTTCTTTCTCGCTCTCTCGCTCTCTCGCTCTCTCGCTCTCTCGCTCTCTCTCTCTCTCTCTCTCTCTCTCTCTCTCTCTCTCTCTCTCTCTCTCTCTGTCTCTTTCGATCCCTGGTTCTGGTTTTCACACGTAACAACTTTGGGAATCCTTTCTTTGCAAAACTGTCAAACAGAGCGCCTGCAGCACGTGAGCTGCAAAGTGTCAACAAGCACGGCGGGCGGGTTCACGAAAGCGGCTGATGCAACACCCTACTCTGCGCTCACCAAGCATGGGCTACATACCCTGCGGTCGCCGAGCAGGTGAAACCACACGCGCGAGGCAATGTTTGTGGCTTGCGCGGGCGGACTGCGTCACCCGTGCGCAAGCCCGACAACATTGCATATTTGCGCAGCTCGTGCTCCCTTTTCCAATGGACAAGCGCATTTAGGGGGGACCGGCAAAGCAGCATGTCAGACCCGCATTGCTAACGTCTGTGGTAAGAGGCCGACTCGCACATGCCCATGGTCGCATGACATCCTGCAAATCAAGCGTCGCAGCTTGCCCTCATTAGCGTGTGTATGTTTGTTTCCAATAGGAATGCGTCTCCCTTGACAGGCAGCAAACGCGTTCTCAAGGGCGGAAAACAATTACTCAACTGCAAGCACATGGTTTCAAAAGCGCGCATCCAGCTTAATTCCAAAGCCTGCCTGCCCTGCAAGCCATCCCCAAATACTCCCATCTCTGTAAGGGCTTCTTGGGAACCTTTATCAGAGTACCTTTGAGAATCTCAAGTCAGAGGCGCGTACAAACGGTGACCCTGCATCTGGAAGAGACACGTGCAAACCTTGTGGAGGCGCACGTAGAGGCGAGGCAGCAGAGGGGCAAGGGGCGGTGGAAGGGGGGCGCAGAAGGTGGCAAGTGGCAGGGTTAGGGTGGCTGGTTTTTTCGGAGGGGGGGGGCTGTTGCTGACAGTTTTTCTTTCAATAGCTCACTATTCCGTTGCCCTGTGTCCTGGGTATTGCTAAAGGCTCCTTGCTACATTATGCCCAACGGCATCACCATGTAATCATCGAACAGTGCGAATTCAGAGCTACCTGGAAAGGGGGTAAGGGTTTGGGAACATGGCTATCTGGAAACTTTGACCACGACCATGAACTGTTTGATGAACATCAATGCTGGCTCCCTGATAGATAGCTCTCCAACTAAGCACTATGGGAAATCAGGGAGGCCATCAGGGTGTTGCTTGGAGTTTGTAGGGATGTCGGTGCAGCTGCTTAGAACCTTTGGCGGAAGTTATGGTCAAGCTGGACTCCTTTTCAGACCCCCGAGAAGTTGTCACTGAGGTTCAATATAGCCATGTGTTTGTCACCATTCTTGGTGTAGCTGTTTTTAGTTGTTCTTGTCGTGAGCTCTTGGTTGTTTTCATGTGCAGGCTGCAAACAACTCCTTAGTCATCGCGCTTCGGGCAGACAATGGCCTGCTAGATCCATGCCCTGACTCACATCGGCGTCCGAGATTTGTATCGGAGCCTGCCTCATGCGGGATCCCCACTTTCCGGGTGCATGTGTGGGTGTAGTTGATTCTTAGCATCAGCGTGCGCCGTGCAGATCTGGAAGTTCTAGCTTCGGAGCTGTTGTGTTTTGACAAGTGGCTCCGTACGAGCCTCAAGCGCAGTTGCGAACACCAGTACGGAGCATTTGGATATGGATAGTGCTTCTTCGTTTGACCTGACGACATGCTTGCCAAGAGCGACCTTTTGCACAAGAATAGCATTTGTAGAACTCAATCGCGTGCGCAGTGAACTTGGGTTACACAGAGTATCCTGATACTCTTGAGTCTGCCTGCGCCAGGCCGTCTTGGAGGTGGGAGCCCCAGCTGACGGGCTCCGGTCCGAAAGTCGCGACAAATTTGGATCTCAGAAAGACGGAACACCATTCATTGGTTCTGGCCCAGACATCCAGTGGCACCCTTTTGGCCGCTTTTTTGGATGGGTTGCAATTTAAGGTGAACCGAAACAAGGTGCTCGCCCTGTGCGGCTGGGCTAACATCTTGTGCAGGGAAAATCGGAGCCTTGGTTGGAAGTCGGTCATGAGTTCAACTTCGCCAAGCTCGATGAGCCTTGTTGGTGCATTGGCAGTTTGGGCTCATGTCCTTTGGGCTTTCTTCCAAACATCAGCCGAAAGGGTTGATATGGGACACCCCCATATCACTCCCTAGCAAAGAGGTCCTTCCGCCCTTGAAAAAACGCCATTTGGGCATTTTTAATGGGACACCAAAACCGATTTTGTTGGGCCCGACGTTGTTTTGTGACTTTTTGCGAGTTTGGCTCATCACAAGACCAGTCATACCTGCAAGCCCCTCATGTTGGCTTACTGCTAGGTGGGGTGTCTTTTGTGAGGATATTTCTTTGGGAGTAGCTTTTACAAGGACGCCAAAAGGAAACCAGCCATTTTTGAGGCTTTTGGTGGGGGTTCGCTTTGAGACACACCCCGTTGCTTCGACAGGACTGCAGTGAGGAGGACCTGGAGATGCGCAAGCGTGCGCGCCTGGCACTGCTGCAGGCGCACAGCCGACCGCAGGCCCAGGTGTTGGCCTCCCCTTTTTGAGACAGGGGGGGGGGGGGGGGGGCAAAAACACAGGTGCCCTGGTTCAGGTCAGTTTGGTAAAGAGCATGTGGATGGCACCTGGTTGAAGTTTTAATTCTGATCCTTTGCCGTTGGAATCCATCTATTCGTCCACATGAAAATGAACCGGTGGGTTCCAATGCACCTGGCTATGGGCACACGGGCCTCCTAGGAAGGGGAGTCTGTGGCTGGCAGCCAGAGCGCAGATGGCTGACTCGAAGCAGTTGAAGGAGAAGAGGTCTGCAAGAATGGCGGCACCGATAGGTTTCGGGCTTGCAACCCCCTTCATTGTTGAGGTCAAAGGGAAGCTGTGGCCTCGCAGAAGACAAAAACAGAACTGGCGCGCCCTTAGACTTTGACAGGCTTGGCTCCCGTTAATGGCTGGTTGCTAGCTTGGACCTGGTGGGTTGTAGCTATTGGATCGTAGCGGTGGCAAGGTCCACAGCGCACGAGCCTGGTCAACGCCAACGGTTTGCTTGTCAACCAGCAACATCCTCCCCGCAATAAATCCACTGCACCAGCCCAGTATCCAGCATGAAGCCAACATTAAAGGAACCATCCCCAAATCCACGCCAACTCCATCCCACTCCTAGTCGTTATCCAACCCCGAGTCTGTGCAACTTCGAAGCGAGTGATGGTCTTCATTCAAGTTGAAAGCTGTACCATCACTTGCATTAATAATTTTCTTCAAACTGGCACCCCTTTGAAGGGGCTTCTCTCGTTTCCAGGCGCTGAGAGATAAAAACAT
The DNA here is from genome assembly GCA_963377175.1 of Effrenium voratum. Classification (NCBI taxonomy): domain Eukaryota; class Dinophyceae; order Suessiales; family Symbiodiniaceae; genus Effrenium; species Effrenium voratum. The sequence continues at coordinate 117,326 of CAUJNA010000070.1, forward strand.
CCGGGATCGGCCTGCTGGACTCAGCCAGGCGCGGATGCCTTGGCTGCAGCCCAGCTTCGTGCCCTTCACGGACCAGGACTGGCAAGAGGCGCGCACAGCTTCCGAGAGCCTGGAGCGCTGGATCGAAGTTACGCCAAATGGGTGGGGGTCCAAAAAAGGTGTCCAAAATGGAACCCTGGCAAATGGAAACAAGGACTAACACCTGCGGTCCAATTCCTGGTGGTTTAAGTTTAATCCATACGCAAATAGGGAAACCCTCTGGTGATCCTTTGGAAGGCAACCAGGAAACCGAGTTGGCCAAGGAATTTGGCCACCGAATACCAAATCTCCGAGTCGAGGAATCGAATCCGAGCTGTTGGTTTCAACCAGTGACCCGTCATCAAAACAGTTTTCGGCAAACCCAACAGTCCCATGTTTGGGGATAGCCCCGTTTGGAAAAACCAAACGGCTACATGCAGGGATGGCATCTTCATTGTCCAAAGCAACCCTTTTGTTTGTTTTGACTTTCCGGCGTTGATCCATCTTTAGTCCGGGTCCCAAGCAATAGTCCTTTCATTGCCTGAGCGACAGGTGTGTTCGGCCACCGAGAAGCGCTTGTAGATTGTGTAGCCAAAGAATTTGATTTCCCCATAACGATGGATACTTCGAAGAAAGAAATGGGAACAGTAGCAGGAACCCCTGGAGCGTGGAATCTAGCAGCCTATGTCTCCCACCCATATCCCTTGCGGGAACTTTAAGGAACCCCCAAACAGCCCGGGACATCTTATGTGTAAGGGTTAGCAGAATTTGTGGTTTGGAGTGTGTAGTTCAAACCCTTGACACTGAGTGTTTGGATTTCTTGACAAATTCAGTTGGCTGTTTATCCGACGGGCAAGTTGCATTTGCGAGTCCACTTGCTGGGAGTTCTGACAACTAACAATCCCGGAGTAACAAATCTGCCCCCCAGCAAGCTTGGACAAGAATGGTCCAAGCAAGTCAACACTGGATCCCTTTCAAAAGAAATACCAATGAGGATGCCTCCATCTTGTTGTGAACTGTGCAAATGTCTGAACGACACTGCGAGGTGAATGCGTCCCCCTCCCCCCGCCCAAAAAATCCCAGAGACGCCCGCGGCCCGAGAGTCTTGCCAGGTGTCGCGGCGCTCTCGGACGCCTTTTTCCAAGGAGGCGGGATCGAAGGCCGCTCGTGGTCTGCGCTTGTGGTAAGTTGTGGGTAACCCATGGTAACCCCGGGTCACACGGGCTCAGGTTAGCTGAGCACGAGGCAGAAAAGTTGGTCCCACAGCCAGCATCTGAGAATACACCAGACTGCAACTTTGGGCTAAAGCCTGCGTGACCCCAAGGAAGCAATCAATATTGTGCAAAACCATACTGCCAGCAGGCCGTGTTTAACTGTAGGTGTGTTGTGCTGGCTTACTTTATCCTAGATGGTCATTTGCCTTCATGTCATGGTCGTCACAGCCAAAGCGCTCAACTGCAGCTGGTCAAAGCGTTTAAAGGACCAGCGCTTGCAAGCCACAGGTTCGCGGATTCATATGCACACCAGAGGCCAGGTAAGCTGATTGGAGTGCATGTTAAAGCTAGGGCCCCTTTGCATTGTTGTTTCAATTCGCGTCCTTGTTTGTGACAGGCAGCTTTTGGCTTGCTTGCCTGCTTGCCTGCCTGCCTGCCTGCGTGCCTGCCTGCCTGCTTGCTTGCTTGCTTGATTCGTTCGTTGCGTTCAGGAATCCGATATCTGCCCAGTGGCTTTTGCCAAACGGGCGCCAACTGATTTCGATGTATTTTCAACTCGCCAGAGTTGGGTGCCAAAGGGCCGAAAGTTTCAATCGTCAAAGCTGGACCCCGTTCAGAAATCAGCTTCATGCACGCATTTCATCGGATCAACCCATTTGAGCTCTCACCAAACTTCTTGGGAGGAGTCCGATTGCAGAGTTTCACCTGAACCGGAAAAAACACAAAAACAAAAAACGGAGTGGTGTCCAGGCATGCACCTATCTCGCCTGTTTGCAGGTGAAAATCAAGGAGGTGTCCGCCTCTTAGCTCTGGGGACTTGTGAACCCTCATGTCACCCAATTGTCCACGTAGAGATTCACAGAGCACGGGTAAAGCACGGATTCAAATCCGTGTCCGCACCTCATTTCACCAAGGCGTGGGGCACAGCGTAGGTGTTTCATGGTGCCATTTCTCCAGAGTAGTCGGTGCACGGCGAAGGGAAAGTATCCCTGGCGAGGCCTGGTAGCATGTTGTGCGGGCACATAGGAGCTGTGCGGCTTGTTCAGATTCACGGGGCCGTTTTCGGGTTCATGTTGGTTCAGAGGGATTGAGGAAAAGATTCATGAGGACCATGAGAAGGGGCGCATGCTGAACGAATCCGTGCTTGGGCGAGCAGCTGAAGACACCGGGTTGGTTCCCCCAAAATCATGCAGTGGCTGAACAAGGTGAACCACCTGCAATCTACCTGCACTTTAACATGGCCCTTGTGTTTTTTTGGTTTTCCGTTTTTTTTTGGGGGGGGTGTTTTTTTTGTTTGTGTGTGTGTGTGTTCTTGTGTTGTTTTAGGGTGTGGGAGGGGGAGGGGCGGGAACCTGGCGGCTTATCTCGGCCTGGTGCAATGGGCGCGGCTTCTTGAGGTCCAAGACGGCGGAGACGGAAGTGCCCCAGAAGGCCGGCGCGGTTTGAAGCTGCGCCTCGCTTGTTCTCATGATATCCCATATGTGTGTATATATTTATATAGTTATGTATTATATATTATATATATAGAGAGTAGAATATAAAACAAATACATACATGTACATATATATATATATATGTCTATGTATATGTATATATGTATAACTATATATATATATACATATCATATAAGGATACCTGTAGGTCACTGCTGCTTATATGTTTAAACGAAAGAAACAATGTGTTGTTCAATTGGGAATTCATACGAAACCAACTTTTGAAGCACATCCTGCAGTCACGGGCCCAGTCAAGGTTTCATGTCCTGTCGGAAAGAGGGACTGATTTCTTCATTTCACGCCAGCAAACATTCAAGCATTAATGATTCACAGGCTTTGAATTGGAGTGATCCCGTCATCAACATCATTGGCCGGCCGTTGTTGGACTTGTCAGTGTTGGGTGCGTTATGGTACACTGCCCTCGATTTGTGTCCGCCTTGGATTCAAGCTGTGGCACTGGCGGGGCGTATGTTCCGGGAACCACTTCAACCTGAGTCCGTGCCCATGCGTGGTTGGATGCAGGAACTCCTTCAATTCTAGCATAGTTGTTCTGATTCCAAAGTTGGCATGCTCAAAGTCGGAACATTCTATGCAAACCTCTTGCACAAGGCCGTGGGTCATGTGATACCTGCATCCTGCTGCATGCTCCATGGTTGAAAAGGCCGTATGCTTCCCATGAAACCTAATCATTGAACAGACTGTTTCATGACCGATGCGCGAACCATTTCAGCATCCCCACGTTTGCCCATGTGTTTTGGTTTGTCAAAACATTCCACAATCCTTCAGCATTTCCCAATGCGCAACCGTCATCATCCACTGTCATCTTGGGCCAGGTGAGGGGCCAGGTGGTTGCCTTTCGCTCGGCAACCAGGTCTTTGTTTAGGTAAATTAAGTGCTCTTTGCTTGCTATGTTCACGTTCTTTGAGTCCAGACTCGGTTTCGGCGTGCGCAGGTCTTGGTCTGCGGGCCCTCCAATGCCTCCATCGACGAAGTCTTGCGACGCATCGACCGGGACCGGGGGTCCAGAATGGCATGGGCATATTTTGCCCAAGCACCTCCGAAACGAATTGGGACCCGTTCGTGAGCAGTTTCCACAGGGGATATGAAAAATGAAGGGTTGCTGGTTTTAACAGACTTGTGAAGCATCAACATGTGCAATAGTAATCGCGCGCAAAATTCAGGAACCCGGAGATCGAATCGACTCGTATTCCTCAGCAAAGGCATGTGGCTTGTCTAGCATCAAGTTAGAATTTTGCAGAGACTTACATGTGGGGGACTTACACGGGTGTGGCCACAATTTGCCTGGGGGGTTACGCCGGTTTGAGTCTACCTTGCCATTTACCAGGGTTCCATTTCGGACCCCTATTTTTGAGCCACTCCCACATGTCTTTGGGGCTGATCCCAGATCCTATGGCTAACCGTGGTTGTCATCACGAAGCCCTTGTGAAAGTTTACATTCTGCCAGTCGCCCAACGGGATCAATCGTTTTATTCTTTGGTTTGGCTGTTCAGGCTGTTGAGTTGCGAGTGAGTCAATTGTATGTGCTGATCTCTTTCGTGGTGGCTAGGACCAAGTGCTGAGTTTGACATTGACATTGGGCATTGCCATTTGAAATTGAACTTGGAAGACAGGGGTCAGCCCGATATTGCTTTAGCGCGTTTCTTGCTCGCGTCTTCAAGGCTGCGAACATTCAACTGACTGGGCAAGATAGAAAGAACGCACAGGAGATACTGTTTTCGCTGGAACTTGTGTAGTCCTAGGCATTTCTCTGTGGAAAATATAGTTCTGTTGCTGGAAAAGAAAGTTGTCCACCTTGACAACAGCGTATTCACCTGTGCCTCGGGGCTCAAGGGCCCATTTCTGGCAGGATGGAATCGTGGACGTGCGCGGCGAGCGCGATCGGCCCTTCATGCTGAGGACCTGCATGGAGTCAGCACAATGCGCCAATCGTCCAAGGCGTCCTTTCCCAATCTTCGGCTTTTGTGACGCTGGCATCAATACGGGATGCCCTTTGGACATTTTTTTTGTTGTGGTCGTCCCCGAAGTTGAGACCCCCCCTTTGCTTTTCCGGAACACTCCTTTAGTGACGATACTTCCCAGGACGCTGAACCCGGCTGAGCGGGTCAGTCTGTCAAGCCTTCTCCCCTACCTTTGATGAATGAAACGTCATGTTGTGATGGGAGATTCCCTGAGGGTTGCCAGAAGTTCCCGAACTGAGCGTCAGCTAGCTTGCAAGCGGTGCTCTCCATGTCAGCGAACTTGGAGGAAATCATCACAGCAGCAAGTGCGTTCTGTGATCCGAATTGACTGGAAAGCAAAGATCCCTGTGCGCGCCGTGCTTGAGTGAGTTCCTGTTTGGATGGGTTGACAATTTAAGGACGCGTCAATCAAGGAAACCCTAACATGTGCCATTTTCATGCTAGAAACCCGCAGCAACCCGCCTTTGCTGCTTCTTTGTCAGTGGCAGGATGGGTCCCAACTGCCACCCGGACGTGGAGGTCCGGCAGTTTTGCAATTGTGGGAATGGGCTCGGGCGGATGGACACGGTTGTGGATCTTATAGGCGCGGTACCCCTGTAGGGAAGCATTCCTCAAATTGGGAGCCAGTTTGACCGATTTTGGAGATGAGGTCCAAACAGAGCCAACAGAAGAAGATTTCGATGCAAGTCTTACATCCAAAGTCTCTGAAATGTGTTCCAACTTCGCAGTATTGAAGGGCTTGTGTTGCGAGGCATTTTGATTCACACCCTTCCAACGTGCGTGGAATCATGGAACCACGGGGCTCTGGATGACCCTGCTTGGAGGGCCCTGTTAGCTTTTGGGTTGATTTTTTGTGGCGGGACCATAGTCATGCGAATCGTTCATGGGACTCTGGGAGTGACCAGCGGAGTTTGCTTTATGCTCGGATGGATCGGATGGCAATCGCGTCCGAGGCCCAAAGGAAGCCAGCCAACTTCTTTTTGTTGTCTGCTGTTTTGACGTGGAAAGTCGGCTTCAATGTGTTGGGCCGCCACCAAAGACAGCCCGTCCCAAGTCCTAAGGGCGCCATGAACCTCTAAGTCTCAGCTCAAGCGAGGCTTGGTTGGAAACTGCGAGTTTCCACTCGGAGCGATGTAGGGCAAGCAAGAGACCGCATTTCCGACTTGTGTCCAAGTCATCAGATTTCCCCATCTCCACCCATCCGCATCCAGTTGACATCGGTTGACATTGATTTGGGCCACAGCTTGTTGGCAACCCCGAAGAACCGGATCCACTGGAATGCAGCCTACAGGTGGGCCTGGGTCACTCAGTGAGGAGGAACCTCAAGGGACTTTCAGTGAGTCAGGCTGGGTGGGTTTATGTTGGAATCCATTTCGTGAAATGAGTCATGGTGGCGACTAGGTCAAATCTGATCGAACTGTTTCAGGTGTCCTGTCGTTTCGGGGAGAATAGGAGTACAGCATCAAGCGGATGGTCGACAAGCGGCTCAAGGCCAGCTGAGCCTCGGCAAAGGGAAAAGAGGGAAAAGGGCCGAAGAAAGGGATGCGGAACTCCACATGTTGTGGAAGGCTTCCTTCTGTACGCTTCTGTGCCTTTTTGATCGGCGCACAAATTCACCACTGCGGGCTGTTCTTGGGCAGCTTGTTGCTGTTGCCGACTGTGGGGATTTGCTTCAAATAAGAAGACTGATCCCGGAGCAAAGTCCACTTGGCCAGCGCCAAAACCCTTTTGAAAGGAGTCAATTGAGGGTCTCTCCGAACGAAGCCTCGCGAAAGCTAAAAGGCAGGGCGAAAAGCCGCGAAAGCTTGCGGCGAAAGCGGTTGAAGAAGAGCCTGCCGCGAAAAAGCGTCGCGAAAGTGATCATTACAAAACGCATGCCCGCGAAAGTTAAAAATTGTGAGAATTGTTGTCAGGATTGCCAGATGAACCGAATTCAAGCTGCTGACGCTGCAAATGCAAATGCCCAGCCGAGCCGCAAGTTCTCATGCTCTTGCTTATTTGATTCACGCATGTGGCCTGTTCTAACAATGTTGCAAGAAGATGAATAGAGGAAAGCAGCAGGGACATTGCGATGAGCTTTACGACCATGGACAGTAACAAGACAGTTCTTATTAACTAGTCGTGAGTGTTGAATCCTTTCCCATTTGTTGATGAACACTGTCCTAACAAAAGGAAAAGGAGGCGAGCACCAAGCACATTGCATATGCAACCCCTCATGGGAGGCTGCTAAAGGGCTTAAGACCAAGGAGTTGCATTATATTAACGAGCTTGCTTGGCGCTGGCATGGCTTGCTTGGGCAGGGTTCAGGGCTTGGGTAGGTCTGGTGTTCGCAGCTTTCAGCCTCTCAGTTTCCTAGAAAGACAGCCTCTCCGAGGTGAGATGCCGGACCTCACCAAGCGGGAGCCAGCTGCGAGGGTAGAGATGTGAAATATCTTTTCTGTGTCTTTTTTTTTTAAGTTTGGATTAGTTGGAGAAATATGGTGTCGATCTGAAAAAAATTGGGCCGAGACGGGAGAAGGAGTTGAGAGTGTGCAGGTGTGAAGGCTTTGGAGAAGGTGTGACGGGTACGCTGACACCGACTATTGGGGTGGTGCTTAGTAGCTGATGTGGATCATCGAGCCCCAACCACATCCGCTGCTCGACTGTCATGGCGAGATGACAGGGGAGCAATGAACTCTCCACAGCAGCGCCAATGGGTTTGTTGCTTTCGGTCAAAGTCAGAATTGCAAGTTGACCCTGTCCGTCCGCACTCATCAGGGGTGGCAAATTTGTTTTGTTTAATTCACATGCACAGGCTCCAGGAGGAAGCTCCTTGAGCAAATGGGGGAATAGATGTTTGTTCATCGGGGCGCACCTCCTGTGATATGGAGGGGCTAGTGCATGCATTTGGCGACTAGTCCCGGACTTTGAGTCGGATACTGCGATGAGCCTTTGCGATCTTTATTTTGAGTCGCCAAAGGATAGACATTACCCCGATCCAAAATGTTCTCAGCCCAATTAACCGTCCTGTGCTGATGCCCATTGCAATGCAGATTGGTCCAGACACGTTGAAAGACCCCAATGTCCTGGTCGTGAAATGTCGGCGTTGGCAGGAGCAAGAGAAGGATCGCTTGATGAAGTCCGCTAAGCGCGGAAACTCGATGAGTGGGAGGTCAGGGGAGATGAGCTGAAGCCCAAGAATCAATTGTAATTACGTGGGAAGAGAGATCTGACATGTTGGGTTTGGGTTGCTATGGCCCAGATACAAGGAATTCCAGGTTTGGTCATACACAATTTATGCCGACCCGTGTGGTGCACGAGGGTGCATGGTTGCACAGGGGACCCCCTAAACCTGTTGTCGTCTTTCTTCTTAATCCACGGCTCCCAAATTTGAAAGCAACAACGGCTGCTGTTATGACCTCTAAGCTGCACTCAGTTGAAGCCCTGTTGCCGTGGCGGCAAAGCTTACGTTGCATTGCTTGCAAGGCAAACAATAGCCTCTTCAAGCATCCAAGCATCCTGATAGAGCCAAAGAGTTGCTATGGTTCAATGCTCTGGTTTGACGAAGGCATCACAATCATGTGCAGTTTACTTTGTGGCACCGTGAAGAAAATGTTGAACTCAAAGATACTCAAACATGTCAAACATGACAAAGGTGGTTGTGAAGCGTCTGTGTTGTTACACGGACGCGTCCGGATTCCATGAGAAGATGGCGATTTGCAACGGCGAATTCAATAATTCGTCTGGGAAGGCTAGCTTTCGGCTTTACATGAACAGGAAAACAGCCATCGCCGTAGCCACCGTGTTTTGCGGGGTGCCGAAAACATGGCCCGGTTGATTGCAATCGAGGTCTTGCCCACTTTTGGTTGCTGCAACCGCGTAAGGTGGGCAATTCAGATTCATTTACCTCTCTCCAGGTCGGCTGCGGCTTTTTCATCGCGTTTTGAAGGGGTGGTTCCCTTGGTCCCAATTTAGGCACATGGAATTTGATTGGGGCTGGGATCTAGCTGCGATGAGAAGCCTGTGGCTCTCACATCCGACAGGCTGCTCTTCAGCACGCTCAGCATCTCGGGGAACCGCGAGATGGCACCTCGGCCGAAGCATGCGCCAATGCGCCAAGCGGAGTGGGTGGGCGCGACTGTTCACTGGTGTTGGGTTTGCCAAAATGGAGTCAAGCTGCGTAGCTTGCGGCAAAATATGTGAAACAGGCGATCTAATGGTGTTAGTCTTGAAGATGGAGCGGCTTCAGAACGTTTCAACCAGTGGATGGGCCAGCCTTGGTTTGGGTTTGCCAACAGGGCCATATTGAAAGTCATGGCGCTTGCATACCTTTCTTTGGGCTAACTTGAATGAATTAAGCACAAGGCTGGCCAGTATTTTGTGTTTGAAGGACAAAGCAATGGGATTGCTTGGCGCCCGCATGCTCTAGGTTTTCTATACATCCTCATGGGTTTCACCCAGCCTTTCTTGCTGAGGAGTTTGCCGTCATTTGCCCCGAAGAAACATGTTGAATACAGAATAAAGTACAGCTGAAAATTTGGCTCGATGCATCCAACATGAAGCATGGCCCATGTTGTTTGCATAGGATGGAAGCTTTTGCCATTGCCCCTATCCTGAAACGACAGTCAATGTGGGATTTATCGCGCCAAAGTGGATGCCAGTCGTTTGTTGCCTTGACTGGGGCGCAATGGCGCAATGGCGCCTGGTGAAGCCGCATAGAGGGTCAGAGTTCAGAGAAGCTGTAAAGAACAAATCACGGTCGCGAGATGTCGTCAGCTTGCTCTGCACAGAGTTCAAAAATCATCGTTATTGGAATGGTTGTCCCTAATCAGCGCTTGCTAAGAGCTTATCAACTCGTATGAAGCAGTTGGGTGACTGACCTATAATATGTTGCCTACTATGGAGTCCCTCTAGATAAGGGGAGGCCACTCTTCCTTAAGTAAAAGACTGGGTAAAAGTGAATGCTCCCTTCAGTGAGCAGTTTGGGTTGGGTTAATTGCCACCTTCCGATCAACCCAAAAGGATTGCTATGTTTGTTCTGGCTCCTGTTAGTCATGCTTAGTTTGTGAAGGTTCTGACTTGCAGGGGAATCCTGGCCATAGGGCCGGAATTCCTTTTTGAAACCGCCTCAGGCATCGATGAAAGCTTGGAAGAACGTGCTCGTTCGTATAGGACTTATACCACATTTATCCATAGCCACAAAAGCATTCACTTGCAACGTTGATCTCTTTTCTCGCAAAACTTTGCTGAGACTGAGTTGCTGGTTTTCCCTGCTCATCCGGTACCCGTGAATTGTGGAGTCTCGGAACAAGAAACTCGCAGGATCTGCCGCACGACGTAATTGGAGCCCTGGTACAGGGGTTTGTTGGGAGCCAGCTTTGTCCCTAACAACAAGTCGCAGCATCCAGATGTGTCCCAGGGAACTGTTGGGCTTGACGTCCGAGTTCGAAAGGAAGCCAACATAAAATGAAGAGTTTGGAAGGGTTCATCGTGTTTTGACACGGGGGTATTCATGTGTGTCAAAATCAAGGCAGTTTCAAGCAATGTGCTTTCCTTTGGCTTTTGTGAAACCACACAACAGGCTTTTTGTTCTGGCCATGTGGATCATATCAAATCCCCATCAATGCGACGACCGGGGGTCCGGCTTGCGGAGAAGCTGTTGGTTGACGTACGGCAATGTTCATCACGATTGCGTATTTGCAAAAGCCCGGTTACTTTCAGTTTAGCAAGTGAACACGTTGCAATGGGTTGAAAGTGTGTTTCTAGAAACACGTGATCGAGAGAAAAAGCAAAATGAAACGACCCAAACCAGGCAATTGAAGGTTAACTACAGGTCTTCTTGTACAACGTCGCATGTTGATGCAACACATGCATGCATCCATGTTCTGCACCAAATGCATACAGACATGTACTTATGTATATGTACTCGTATGTATAAGTAGTAGTAAATATATATATATATATATTAATATATATATATGTCTATATGTATATATCTATTAATATATATATATACATTGCATGAGAACTGCAATCGGAGCAACGCGCAGGGTATCCATCGACGAATGTCCAAAGGCCGCTCGTCCCCGAGGTCGGCTTCTCCGAGGACTTCGACTCCGTGGTCATCGACGAGGCCTGGGCATGCGGCATGACGGGCAGGTGTTGGAGTGCTTCGTTGGTTCCAACGGGGTTCCCCTTCTTTCAATCTGCATGGGCAAAACAGGGTGAATGGTCCACTAGTATGAAGTTCAATCTGTATGACCAAAGTGAATAGCCCAGTATGAAACAATATTTGATGGGGTTGCTCCATCCACGGTGGACCCAGGAACTTCGAGAGCAAAGTTGTGGAACAGCTACTGCGATTGCCATGAGAAGTATTGGCAATATGCAAAAGTCAAAAACCGATTGCGCACACCCACTTGGCCATATCCTGAAGTGTTCCTTTGGTGAAGATTAAAACCCCAATCCAAAATCACACAACTGGGAGGCTTCCCATGATAGAACACCCCCTAGTTGAGCCATGGCGCGTTTCTCAGCCAGACATTCACTGGCCCGTGTCAAGGGGCTGGCTCATGCCAAAGGCCTTTCGTCGGATTTTTTTCTCAGTCTAGCGTGCCTGGACTTCATTCGTTTGGGAAGATCTTTGCGAGAGACTTCGGAGGTTTCGACTTCAGCATAAGGGACTCGTCTTGATGATTATTTATTGGATCCGTGTTCAGCAAAACTGTTTGTGTGTGTGTGTGCGTGTGTGATCTTGAAGAGTACCTTTCTTAGGGTGGAACACAGGCATTTTCGTGCTACCCCGTATTTTGACACGCACGATACCATTGGCCCATTGGCCTCTCGCCCAGCTCTCAGCAGGCCTCGCAGGGGGTGGAGCTTTCCACGCTGGTGCCACTGAAGTTGGGCTGCAGGCGGGAAAGCCATCAGACCACTGGGTCCAGTGCGGAAGGTGCGTTGCTGTGGGGGGTGGTTAAGTTAGGAACTTCTGTTCACGTTCAACATACTCGGGATGACTTTGCTAGTGATGGAGTGGTAGTCCCAAAAGAAAGGAACCGGACGACCGTTCAAAGGAAGCCAATTGCTTTTAGAAACCGTCGGAACGCAAACAACATGTTTCATGCTCATCAACCCTTCAATGGGAGTGCAAGTTGCAACCATCGTAAGGATTCTTGAATGCGGCCTGATGACCAGCACGTTCAAGACATTTTGAGCACGGCCTAGTTTATGTTTTGTGTCATGTTGCGAGGCGACACCACAAGCTGAGAATAGCCAAATAACATCAAGCCCAAGATAGGCCCGGCTTGTGTCAGCAAGTGTTTGGTCAATGAGCATTTGGTTCGGCAGGCGCTTGATCCTGGTGGGCGACCCCGAACAGCTGCCGGCCACCTGTTTCTCGGAGCGCCTCGTCCAACTTGGACCGGGGGTCTGGGGTTCAAGATAAGCCACCGGGCAGAACTCCATCGGTCGACCAGAGGGCTGCGGTTTCCCTTTGTCGAGAAATCAACCACCAAACATACTTGGAAACGCAGTTTGCCAAGTTGACAAGGAGCTGTTTGAAGCATCTCCATCACATCTTTCACAGACGCCACAGACATGCTGAAATCAATGTCTCAAGAATTGCAGACGTGCAACAAAATTCCTCAAAGCGTTTGGGAAATCCCTCTGATTGCATCTGGATCCAAAGTGGGGCTCGGGCAGATCAGGCAGTCCCTCCAAATCCTCGCCCTCCAAGCTCCGTTTCCCACAGGGTGTGATTTGGTGTCCTTACTCACAGGAATCTACGCAGGAGATCCGTGGTATGTCTTAAGAAGAGGCGACCCACTTCGGTCTCCGAGGTTCCAACCCATTTCAAGGTGGCACCTAGAGATGCTGCAAGGGGCTGGGAACGGCCGAAGCCGAGTCTTGGACAAGCGAATGGTGATGCGGGTGTTGTTCAAAGGGTCAAAGGGACGGCCTTTTGGGAGACTTTGAACGTAGTTCTCTCAATGAAAAGCCTGTAATGCACAGAATCGATGGGCAAATGTGCTGGGACGTCATGTGGAAAGCTGTCAAGGCTAAAACCCACAGAAACCTTTGGAGAGGCTTGAACAGGGCACTAAAAGGAGCCACCGACCCTTGGGATCGGTCCCGAGCCTGTTCAACCCACATGGCTGAGAAGTCAGGTAGCGCATCATTTGGGAGCCGAACATCCCACAACTTGTCAAGTCAAGGCTGTACGGTGGAAGGTTCTTGCTCAGCTGGAAGTCTCTCGTGTTCAATTGATCAAGTGTGACTCGTGTTGACTCTAAACCAAATTGTCCCAATGCAGATCCCTTTCTAAATCTCAGGAAAACCCACTGCCGTTTTTCCGTTCCAAGATGTTTCCAAGTTTGTGAATCACGCCCACACGCCTCTGAGGATCGCGAAGGCAGGGCGGCGGCCGAAGGGCTGAGGGCTGGAAGGGGCGCCAGCCAGCTTTTGCCGCTCCCCTTTCAAACACGTACTACTTCCATGAGTGCTCGCACAAACATGTAACTGGCTGGAACGTTTGTGGCACTGAGATAGAAACAAGTCAGCAAGGAGTGCATGAAGCAGCAATCAAATGAACATGTACTCTGAGGTCTTTGAAATCGAAGTAGGCTCTTCAACACTTAAACAGCTCGAAAGGCAAAGAAGGAAGAAGGAGAAGAAGGAGGAATTTTCCAATAAAAGCCATCGCACTTTTCTGGCTTGGCATCATCTTGACATGTTTTCGTTTTGCTACGCATCCGTACGCGAACCGGCTTGCGCCTTGCACACGGCAGCTTCACAACTACGACCGGAGTCTCTTCCAGCGGCTCCAGCAGACGCAGTACAAGGCCTGGCTTGCATCTCTGGGCGTAACTTGAAGGATGCATGTGTTGCGTAGCAATCCTCACTAGAAATAATATTTGTTTAATATTCAAAGCATTTTTTGGCAGATCTGGATTACAGCTGATTTGATCTGACTTGTAATCGTGTGTGCAAATATATATATATATATATATATATATGTATACTCATATAACGTTATATTGCACATTTGGTTTATCCGAAACCGAGCGAAACTCTTGTTTGCTTGCCCACGAACAGTCCTGGCTTTGTTATGGGAGGATTAAGGGACTTGCAAGTCTTTGAGAGGAGGCCTAACGTTCTGCAAGCAGCCGTTTCTGCATGAGGGGCCTTGGCCTAAAGTCACCGCGGAGTCCCTTGACCTTTTATGCCAATCATGGGGCCAGGTGGCCATGGGTCAAACTCCCGTACCCGCAGTGAACATCCCAATCCCCACTAAAATAGACTAAAATGGGTACCATTGGTTTTGACCCACAGCCAGGTGAACATGCTGAACACCCAGTACCGCATGCACCCGGCCATCAGCGCCTTCCCCTCTGCGAACTTCTACAACGGCCGGGGGGTCAAGCGCACACCACCACCCCTTTGGCAGATGAAGTCATGGGTATCTTGGAGCTCTGTTCGTTTCCTCTGAAGGGAAGCTGACTAATTGACATGAAACTCTACATTGTCCAAAAAGGGCCGCCGTGTGTGTGTGTGTGTCCTATGGAATTGAGTCCATGATTTCACGGTGTCTTGGGAGGAAGCAAAGTCAGAACGGTGGTTCATCCGTCCATTTGCTTGAGCCATCACAAAGGCATGACTTTGAAGGTGTGGGGATGCATGAGTGACACACCGTTTGCACACAAAATCCAAGGGCAAATAGCCAGGATTCTAGGTAAAGCCCACATGTCTCCAGAGCCTGAGGTTCTACATGAGAACTGGTTGTGTTCAGCTCAGAATTATACCTCACTCCTACTAAGCAGTGGTCGTGATTGTTCACTTGCCGGCCCTGATCAAATGCTCTAGTGGACTGCAACAAACCGCCCATGATACTCTTTTTCCAGGAGAGCTTGGCGTTTAAATCCTTGAGTCCTTGATGCCATACATTTGACCATTTCATTGTCATTGACATGAGCCATGCTTCATTTGGCAACCTGACGGATTTAGGGATACTGTTGGGAGGCATTCGACTTATTACAGTCCTCCAAGGAGCCAGGTGCTTTCCAACCTTATGACAATTCGGTGGGAAGCACGGGCAGCCCGTGTCCGATCCGTTGGCTGCCAAGGCAACTTGCTGGACTTCCTAGATGCAGAGGCAGGTTTTGGGGTGCAAGTGCAAAGCCTCGCCCGCGACGGTACACAACTGGACCGTTTCTTTTGCCTTGTGGGAGCGGTTGGGGTTCCATGTCAAGTTTCCGAGGTGCATGAGTCTCACACTTGTCACTCTGTTTTGTAGCCTGCCACTATGACCATTCTTTTCTGAGAACCATGGAAATAGATCCCAACACCCAAGTGTCATCTTTTGCTTCTGAAAAGACTTAGGGGTGCCATGAACGAGGGACCAGCCGAACGACTTGGTTGCTGCATACTTAGTTCAGAGCAGCAATCACCCTTAGTTTTTTATTCGTTCCTATCGTCGCCTACTAGTTCGCTTGCAACCAGCACTTACCGTATTCTGAAATAAATGGGTGTGGGTCAAAGATAGGTACCCCAAATGGAATCCTGGCAAATGGAAGCATGGACTAAAGCCTGCCCTGGTGGTTTAATTTTGACCCATCCCCAAATGTTGGCTTCGTCTGAAGTGCATCGTCAGCTTGGGCATAGCTCGCGCCCATGGGTTGAGGATGAGTTCGCGGCATGGTGGAGTGAGCACCTGCAGGGTGGTGTGTTCATTGACGTGCTTAGGCTTCATTTGGCCACAAAGCTGCGGTTGAAGAATTTCAGGCAGCTAGCGCTGGTCTGTGGTGACGAGACACTTTCAGACAGCCATTGGGTCGATGCTGAGGTGGTGGTTGTGATTCGGCCCTACTTGGCAGATACGGATGGAGATGGCCCCAATGCGCTGGTGGCAGGCAGTAGCCAATGGGGACATTGCAGGAGTTGTGGGCCTGCTGGAAATGCCCCTTGGAGCCAGCTGAGGCAGTGGACCCCGACAGATGAGGAAATCATATTCACGCCGCGTGGAGCTGATAGAGCCCGTTAAGTCAGGTGTTGGGGCAACACCCCAGGCGGCCGCTGACAAAGGCCACCTGGAAGTTGTGCAAGGCTCACCGGAGCAAACGGACAGCCCTGCATGTTGCCGCCCAAAGCGGTCGGACGGAAACTGCGCGAGTCTTGCTGCAAGCCAGCGATGACAAGAACAAAGCCGACACCGTCCACACATTTGGCGGTTGAGACTGGCCAAATTTGCAAGCCCCATGCGACAGGGGCGAGTCCAAGTAAAGCATGCCGACCGGAGGAACACATCTCCCCCAGCGGGAGGAACAGCCCACTGCCGTGTCTGATTTTCTGAGAAGGAATTGCAACATGTTGGCAACTGACGTCCATGAGGCCTTAGCGCGGATAGCTCACAATGTGAAGCAGAGCTTGGCGCTTCCATCAATTGTGTCCCTTCCGGAAGTCCACGGATGTCAGCGTCGGCTTCATTGCCAGAATGGGTGGTCCTCCGGAAAGTCTTGCCTGTTACGACTCGTCAGCTTGCAGAAGCTTGACTCAGTGGGAGCTCTGCGCAGCTCCATGGCATGAGCGGCTCAGTTCCACAGGCCTTTCCCAGCCAGCTTCTCGCACCAGTTTGCCTGTACAGTCTGGCAGAGCTGGCTTCAACCATCAGTGGGTTTTGTCACACCGGATTTCTTGAAACGATCAGTGGTTCAATGCCTGATTGTTTCACCGAAACCAGTTTCAAAGTTTTGCATTTTGACCCAGGGTGCATGCCTGGACATCGCTCCGTTTAGCTCGCCACCCTGCAGGGTCAATTGGTGTTTTGGGCATTTGTGCGGTTTATTCTGGGTTTGGATTGGAGGGTTGGGGCTCTGCGTCGTGTCTTTCAATGTTTCCCACCTCGGTTGAGGCATTTTGCTGGGTCAAAGCACCGGTTTTTCCGTTGGCACGGGCCGGGAAGGCCGCGTCGCCGGGCCACGCGGCTCGCAGGCCTACGAGAAGCAGTTCCCCACGGCCTGGTCCAAGATCCCGGCGCTGGGCCCAGTGGCCTTCTTCAACCTCAAGGGCCTGGCTCTCAGCGAGCGAGCGGTGAGCGAGCAAGGGCGGCAACGCCGGCGAGGGCGTTGGAAGCGGAGAGAACGAGGCCAAAGGTCGTCCGTGGATTCCGCCCTTCACCTTTTTCTTGCTTTTTTTCGGCGGATGTACCGCTAAAGATGATCCAGCAGACTTTTCCAACAGACTTTATGGAGATTCCCATTACGCTGAAGGAATCGGATTACATGGCCTCTGTTTGTAAAACAGAAACCTAACTCCTAACTTGCAAAGGGGCTGCTTTACAAGCAGCTGTTTCTCATAGCGCCATGTTTCGTCGTTGACCCACCAAGTTTGCCTTCGAAGCATGAGTGCCAGGCGTGAGTCGTTCGTTCGGCGTTGCAAGGCGAGTGCGAGCGAAGTGAGATGAGGCACCATGGAAGTGGAGGCAAAGTCCTTCGTCAACGTGGAGGAGGCCTGCGCTGCCTTTTCTTTGGTGCATGTTGCTTGGATGTTAGGACTTAAATTGTTTGCCAACAAATGGGGGTTCCACTAAACCAAAAAGTTAAACTTTTTGCAGGGGAGCTGCCTCACGATAAGGAGTGTGCGAAGCTCAGGATGATCATTTTGTTGGGCGTGTTCCCTTCGGGTTTCTTTTGTTTCCGGGAGAGGTTGTGTTTTTGTTGTTTGTCTGTTCTGTTTGCCCGCAAAAAAGGGGGTGTTGATCTATTTCTACACACACACACACGAAGAAAGACGTGTGTCTCAAACTCTTCTCCATAGCCACTTGTGGGGCATGCGCGATCCCGGGCCCCATGAAGGGTTCAACGAGTTTCTTGACGAGCGGACTTTCTTTATCCTCCCCTGCTAAAACAGGAGCACAAAAGGATCCCTTTCACAGGAACGTGGTCTTCCGCGGGACCTCCCTCAAGCACGGGATCTGATTCTGAGTACGTGTTTCTGAAAGGACGCTGGTTTTGCGGGGCTTGGGATCCTGTGGATGACGCTGCGACGCCGTTTCTCGCCGGCGAGGCCGACTTCATCATTAACTTCTACAGGTGTCTGACGCGGCTGTACCGCGGCCAGGAGCGCACTCCGTTGGGGTTGCCAGGTACCCCAGGTACCCAAGTCAGCAAACTAGAAAACATGTTGCAAGGACCTATGCAGCCATGATGCAGGACTGAATCCCCCAATAGGTCATCCTTGTTGGAGAGGATACGGCGTCAGGGGCAAGAATAGAACGTCTGACACGAACCTGATATTTGGGGGCAAACCAAAACAGCTCAATCTAGCTGATTTCTGAAGGACGCCAATGATACAGGCAGATTCTTAGGCTCACGCTTACGTAGCACCTGGAGCCGCTCATGTTATGATTGTCCGCATTGGTTTCCATGCCTGTTGAACCCCCCATCGGGCGATTGGCGGGGCACAGATCCCCATTTCTATTAAGCGGCATCCAAAATGCGAGCAGACGTGTTTTTTTTTCTTCCCCAAGTCATCTTTTGTGTTTCCTGCTTCCCTTTAAGCACACATATTGTTCGTTGTCGCTTGCTTGTTTGTATATGCCGCTTTAGACAACAGAGAAGCAGAGCTATTTGCGCCGTGGTCACAGCCTTATTGCATGGGGAACTGGGACCACTCCATGGTTGCTGGTTCATATAAACACCACGAGCCAACTAGGAGGCGCGACCAATGTCAAGCGATCAGGAGCGGACTAATCGCAAGTCCTCACAACTGGCCGAGTGGCAGGGCTCCGTCCGAAGTTTCTTTTTGGCCGATGCGTTGTGATGCTCGAAGGCCAAAACCCATGCCATTGGATTCTTTCAGGTGATGTATGGAGCAAACCAACGAACTGAAGCACAAAGACCCCTGAACACAGGACTACCACTGAATTATAAATTGCAGCACCCCTTTTCGAGTATGTCAAAGCCGACATTAGTGCTGCCTTCTGCCAAAACTAATGTGTGGCAGTGAAGCACAGAAAGCAATGATTGCCGATATTTGCAATGGCAAACTCAGCAACATGGGCATGAACCACACCTCGGCCGGAGTCAGGGCCTCGTCTTTTCTTGTGTCTGTTGGAGCACCGAAACCAAAAACACGCGAAGCGGAAGAAGAAGGGTCGATTCAAGGCACCAGCTTGCCTGAATTAAACATTCAATCTTTCAGTAATTTGTCAGCTTTTTGTGGAACGCCTGTGCAAACTGCGAGGGGTTAGGTTCAATTGGAAGATGCGCGAGGACTGGCAAAAGAAGTTCGCGGTGATCTCTCCCTACGCCCAGCAGGTCGGGGAGCGCAGAGTGCTGCATAGGGGGGATGGCTCCTGTCCTGTGCCGTTGTGCTTGTGCTTGGATTTGTGAAGAGTATCACCAAGAGCTTGAGATAGTGCAAGCCGTGTGGCTCTGCTTCCTGAGTCTGGGATTGCTTTTGATTTCCCAGGCCTGGTGGCTTGGAGGCTGATCTCAACTGACCTCGGGGCAGTTCTGTCGGCATCGTTGGGTTGGCCCAGACAGTAATTTGGAAACCATCAGTCCAATGTCAAGGCAAACCAGCTGGTTACTCCAGAGCAAACTGCTGGGCGATTGCCTTTGTCTCAAATCGGGAGAAGGTGAAGTGAAAGCCTGGAAGCTGCCGGCAGGGGTATTGATTTCGGTTTCTTTTGCGCAGTGGTTGCAGCGTGTCCAACCAGGAAAAGGGTGGCCTATGGATTCCCCCCAACTGGAGGTGTTGTTGAGGAAGGTGGCCCAATCTTGACCCAATCCTGCTGTTGGTTTCATTAAACTAAGCTAGAGTATTGTTCGGACTCTTTGTCGGCACACTGCAGAAAAGGTTGCTCTTCACTCTTCTTGCTCTACTATGTTTGGGTTTGTGTGACGTTTTGCCTGCTGTTGATGGAAAGAAGGACGCAACATGATGGTGCCCCAAGTTTGCTCACAGCATGCTTTCGATGTTTTGATGTGTCACCGTCTTGCAAGTAGCCTCATGTTTGCTTGAGTTGTTTGCAAGGCTGTGTTCGTTGTTTCCGTTGGTTCTTGCATATTCGTTCCATTGGCCCTTTTCTGACAAAAAAATCACCCGTTGACGGAAGCGGGGCTCAGGTGCACCTGATCCGCCGGAAGTTCATGGATCTGTGACCTGGGTCTTTGGACTTGGGGACCCGGTTTGTCCTAGCTATGCTTGCGATTTTGGACTAACCCAAGCAAACCTAACAGGGAAAATAACTTCAAGCAAGAAGGTTGCGGGCCCAATGCGACAGGGCGCCCTCGGGAAGAATGTCTCGATGGTTTGCCCAATGTAGGTGGGAATTTGCACCTGTAGGTGTGCAATCTAAGTTATTGTGTCATATGAGTTGTTTCGGAGCTGGGATCTGTTTTCGCTGACTTTGGCACGTTGGAGGTATGGTGTGGGGGGAGGGGTTGAAGGGCGGGAAGTGATTCTGTTCGCCACAATGCCTGCACAGATTCAATCAACAAAGTTGGTTTTTGCCTAGGCGAAATGCACTGTTGTGTGGTAAAACTAATGCGCGCGGTGCAGTGCGGACAACCAGCCGACGTGCTTAGTATGGTCCGACGGCTTTTGGCCGGTGCCTTGTGGGCTAGTTGTTGTTGCTTCGTTGCTCTTACTCAGGTGAATACGGAGTGAGACAACGGGGCCTTGTCGCCGCAGGCATGTTGTCGATTCTCTCAGTTGCTGGGCTTCTAAGATTGATCCGCTCTTCATCCTGCAATGCGCTTTAGATTTTTCGGCCTTCTCAGTAGGTGTTGCGGAAATCAAGCAAGGATCGAGTTGGTAGACCGACCTCTGACATGTGGCACTTACACTGTTTAGAGGGCCTTAGCCTGGAACGACGGTGGTGAGCCTGCAACTAGGATTGGCAGCTGGCAATCACTAGAGATGACGCGCCGTTTCAGTCGATGGCCGGAAGGGGCCAATCGAACTGGCCGGAAAAAACAGAATCCAGCCCCTACCAAAATCGTGAATTCACAACGCCGGGACAGTGTCACTTGTCCATTCTGGAACCTGGCCTCAGACGGTTTTGAACAGGACATGACACAGGCTTTTGTTTGCAAGGGTTGCAACTTGACGTGCTCATCCCCTCCGCGCAGAGCGCAGAATCAACGTCGCTAAATCACCAAAAGCACAGTATGCGACTTATGCACGGGTGAGATATAGCAACTGCTATCATTCCTTGCCATTTCAAACAGAAGGTTTGCGCTCTTCTGGCGTGCAGAGAACAACAGCAATTGCCACTTCAGCAATGGAATGGCGTGTTCAGCTGCCTATGATATGTGACATGTATGTTTACCCCGGTTCGAGTTGTTTGGAAGGCACAGACTTCATGATTCGCCAAGGCCAGGGACACGAAATCCTGCTTGGAGACGGGGCCCTTGGGAGTCTTGTCTCAGAGGAATGTTTCTTCGGTGCGGAGTGTGATGGCCACACTTGCAAAAACTGAAAGGAAGCAAGGCCTTGGCTGTATAGGACTGTGACCCGAGCCTTTGAGTGCCCCTTATGGGTGAGCGTCCAGGTACAACGTGAATGGCGTTTGTCCCATAGACGTCCCGCACCCAGTCGCTGTTCTTCCCTGACCAGGTTCATGTGCATTGGGGGCGAAATACCCTTTGGAGCCGGCAAGGTGGTCATCAACCCCTCACAGGAAACGACCAGAAGGGCTGGAGAAGAGCTCGTAAGGAGCTTCGAAAAGGACATCACATTAGACTGCGCGATGTTTGAAGGAGAAGCTCTTGTTCAGTCACGGTTTGGCAGTGCTCAAATGAGTGCTTCCTCCGTTATTGTTCCCTTCACCAGCCAGGAAGTCATACGCTTTAGTTTTGGAAAACACGCCTTTGTATTTACCTTGAAGCTTTGGCGTTTCTGCACGGAAAAGCTCTTCAAGCACCCAGCGGAGGTGAATACCGTGGACGGCTTCCAAGGCAGAGAGAAGGACACAATTAGGGCAGAGCGTTTGAAATGCATCCAGACGCTGAGACTGCGATGCTTTTGGAACTTCCTCCCTGCTGCGTCAACCAGATAATCTGATTTACAGTGATGAAGTAGTCAAGGAATATGAATCTCATATCGGTATCACGGAAAGGGTGTCTTGTCTTCAAGTGTTGGACAAGCTACTATGCTTTGTTTTCAGTGTTATCATGCCCAAAAGCTGCGGATCTCGGGCCTACACCGTTAAAGAATCATCAAAGGGTTTTGTTCCGAGCAGGCTACCCCCACCGTGCTTGCGTACACCTCAAGAAAGGAGGCCCCCAAAACTGGCAAGAGTCCGTTGGCGGATCTATCTTGCCCAGACGCAGGGAACCCTTAGCCTGGATTGTGAATGGCTGAATTTAAGAGCCCCAAGTTCAGCATATCCTCACAGAGCGTCACATTTTTTTTCACAGTCGGCCTGATTTCTCACTTGTTCTTGGGCAGCTATGACATGCTATGGCTCATTGAAGCCAAGTCATGTGCCCAGGAGCTTGTTTTTAACTGTTGCGTTGAGTTAGCTCATTCTGGACCTTGGTGAGACAGTAGGCTGCCTGAAAAAAGAAATCCAAAGAGGAAGATGTGTGCAGGCAAACCATTGTTGTCAAAAGCAGTTGACAAGACACCTTTGCTATTTTGTTTTGACGCTCCCACGATGTGAACTGCTGCCCAAGTTCTCAGACATGGGACGCGCTGAGCTGCTTTGTTCAGGTCCACGAGGGCTAGCAAGCAAACAGCATTCTGGCACAATAGAACCAGCAAACCGGCCGAACTCTCGTCGAAACGAACCAGCTAACTGAGCATCGAGATTTGCGCCGTCACCGCAAGGGCTTGCCACAACCTGTTTTAGGAATGATTTCAATCAGCCCGGCAGACCGGAGACAAGGGCGAACCCCGGCGTCAACGGCCGTCGGGAGGGCCTTGGCCTTCGCGAGGACTGCGTGATGGTGAGCCTCGTGCGGGGCGCCAAGGAGCGGAGCCGCTCCGTGGGCTTCCTCAAGGACTCGTCGAGTCGTCAGCGAAGCGTCGCGACGGGGAGATGAGTCGAGTCTCTGAGTGTCTTTGAGTTGGAAAGAATCACCGGGGTTTTGGCCCTTGAAGTTGGTTGCGTTGTCAAGGCCAGAAGAGAAATGTATGTTCAAAGACTGCTTTACACGCGCTTGTTTAACATTATCTTTGGGGGCCGGGGCACAGCTGGAAATCATGAATTGTAGTAGGTTTGGGGCTAGCCGTGTCTCCTTTTCGGGAGAGAAATCCCCTTTGGAGGCATAGGCAACACAGCCATGGCTGGTCAGAACCGGGGTGGGGTCAGCTGATATGTTTGTCGCATGTTGGAGGTGACTTAAAGTGGCAGAGACGACAGACCATGTTTGTGAGCGCGCGCCCGGATGCAACCATTCATTCAAGTATATGCTAGGAGTAGTTCCTACATGTTCCTACCGTGAGTTCATGGCAGACCGTTGGAAGTGGAGCGCTTTTCGGCCGTGGCTTGGAGACATTGTAGGAAGTTGACGTAAGAAGAGCTCAGGTTGAAGGAAACCGGGTTGGAGTATGTTGGGGGAGTGTTCCACAAGGTGTTGTGTTTGCATCAGGAATATGCATATGCATGCATATGTATGCATATACAATAACATATATACATATATATATACACATACACACATAAAATATATATATATATATACATACACATACTACATGTATAGAGATATAAACATGGTTACATTTGTATATGTTCGCACAGCGTTATTCTCGTGAAGCTTCGTCTGTCAGGTTTATCCAAGCCAAAAGGTCGAGGGTTGGACGGTCGCCTCCAACTGGGTGACCTGTCGCGAAAACTGATTCACGCACCCTGCGGTTTTCGGAAGAAATAGGCATGGTTCATGTGACAAGCTGTTCCTCCAAGACAACATAAAGCCCACATAATGGTTGATGTTGGGCAGGGTTGGGTATCCACAGGCCAACCAGGCACGTATCCAAAAGGTCCCATTCGCCCAACATGTGGTATGAAGATCAAATCCTGGTAAGAACGATTGTTTACGATCAATCATCAGGAGGTTTGATTTTTCCAACAAGCCAGGGAGTTTAGGTTTTCTTTAGATGCTGCTGACATGGGCAACTGCCATCTTGTTGGTTTATACCCGTGTCCTCAAATGGTTGCCAGGATTCCCCCAATTGAAGCTTTAAACAGAACAGAAAGGACGTCCTTAGACCTTGGTTGTCCCAGTTACATGCCACTAGTAACCATCGCAGGCAGTCAGTTGTTCTTGCTTACTTCCAGTTCTGATGATTGTCTGTAGGGCTGGGAGTTGTCTCAAGATCACGGCATGCGACCCTCCTCCAGTCATCCAGCTCCCACGGAATTCCGGTGTCAATCAAGGGATATCAGTATGTTTCCAGCGTACGCGCCCAAATGCATATCCCTATTTGCTCCTTGTACATCCCCCAAAACACCCCTCAGTTAGGCACGGTGCCATCGTTTGCTAGCACCCAGTGCACAGTGAAGCCTCCTTCTGTCAGCTTAGCAAGTCAGTCAGGGTCTCAGATGCACAGGGTGCACGTTCTATCAAAACAGGTTCCATCGAGTTCCGTGCCAACACGCCAAACAACGCAAGTCTCAGTCGAACTGAATCTGCGTTCGTGCGGGTAGCGCCCAGGTTTGGCCATGGCCAAACAGCTTGGTGCGTTAGGGCCATTTGAGAGCCAGGACCGGCGACGGATGCGTGGGCGCCCAGACTAGTAAGCCGTTGGGCCCACAGAGGGGGGAAGGATGCAGAAGCGCCTTGCGGTCTGAGCCACGTCGATTTGAGTGCTGCGAAACCCTTGCACTTCCTTGGGTACAAGTCCATCTTTTTCCCGGCGTGCAGGGAAGATTTCAGGGACAGGGATAGACTGGGGGACACCGTCTCAAGTAATACCTAGGAGAAACACCGGCTAGGCTCTGCACCATTCACAATTGAGGCTGTTCCGCATATATTTCTCCTAACTTCGAGGCCATAATTTGTAAGCCTACAGCCAGAAAACGCGAGCCCACCGACTCGCCTATCTCAGGAACGTGGCCTTCACCCGCGCGCGCTTGAACCTTTGGGCTTGGGGCCCAGGGATTCAGAGTCCCAGGGACCCTCACGGGGTCTATGGCGAAACGGGGTTCGATGGTCAACCTGTATTTCCTTCAAAGAAGATGAATGACACCTGGGTTGTTCTCTTGGCAGCCAACCGGGTACGTGCACGCCTCAGGCCCGTAGTCTTCCATCAACACTTTTTTGGACATTGGGTCAGTCGTGACATCAACGTCTTCCACCCCACGGCCCCATGGAGTGGGTGTGTCAACTGTGAGGACATGGGACAATGTAGTCAAATCTACCGCGTGTTCTGTGAACAAGTAATTACCTTTCTGGACCTTAACACAGGTCTTGAGCAATTTTACTAGAAAAGCACAGGGGAAGAAATAGGCAACATGTACTTATTCCATGTGCAGGGAAGCACTGTGTTTCCAGCTTCAGGCAAGGCCCGCAAATCCAAGCACCGCGCAATAGTGAGTTCTGAGTGAAGCTGATTATCAGGCCAAGTAGCAAGTAAGAGTGTCACCTCTTTGGCAAAGTCACAAGTGGTTGTGTGTGGGCGTGTGTGTGTGTGTGTGTGTGTGTGTGTGTGTGTGTGTGTGTTATGCACGGCAAATGGTGCATTATCTTCATTTCCAAAGGTTATCGGGCAAGTGAGTTCAATCCAGGAGAATGGGAGCTTTGTTTGCAGTTGTGCGATGGGCCGTGTTTGAAAGGTCACGGGAGGGGATGCGGTGACAGAGGTTCAGTGTTTGTTTTTGGTCTTTCTCAAGCCGAAAGACAGGGAGTCTGTTTAGAATTGATCGACCAGGGTAGCTGAACAGAACAGATGCTTTTTTATGGCCACTGAGCAAAGGAGGAGGGTGGCCGCGTTCGCCATCTTAGCCGCGATTGCCTAGATTCTCAAGATGTCCGCTGATCAGAGATGGTGATCCAAGCAAGCATTGAACAGCACCTGTCTGAGGCAGGACTGTGCAAGATTGCAGCATTGAAACCAATCATCGCCGGCTGGTTGTGTGTGTGTGCGTGTCAGCCAAAGTGTTGGCGGTAAGCGGAAGTGTGTAGTTCCACGATGCTGGGCTTGCATGTGATTGCCAGCTTTGCTTGCAAACAAGAGTTGTATGTAGGGCAGCAAGGTATGGTCTAGTTTAAGCTATTGTGTGCTGGGAACTTAGTATTTAATGAACTAGTTCAGGTTCATTATTTTAACTTAGTGGTTTGGAACAACCCATAAACTTGATCTCCAGTGCCTATTGATAGCCGTGGCTGATGTCGACTCTCAAGGAGTCGTATGCAGAGGTTTACGCAGCCGCCTCAATGCCTGACATGTCCCAGTGTGTTTGAATGTGTTGTTGAGCTTCAGGTCCCAGTTGTTCCCACTACAGTATCTGGACTTGCTGCATGCTGTGCCGTTTGCTCTCGCAGCGGTGTGGCCCGGCCGTGCTTCCATTGCACGCTCGCTGTGATGGGCCGCGTTCGCAAGGTCACTGGAGAGGATGTAATGACAGAGGATGAATTTGCTGCATGGTGGGAAGAGCACCACCTGGAAGGAGACATCTTCATCGATGCGCTCAGACGCGATCTGGCCAGGCGGCTGCAAGTAAAGAATTTTAGGCAGCTGGCGCTGGTGTTTGGGGATCAGATGCTTGGGCAAGAGAGCCGTTGGATTGATGCGGATTTAGTGCTCGTGGTGCGGCCCTACTTGACAGATACGGAGGAAGAGGGCAAGGAGTTGCTGAAGGCAGCGTACGAGGGCGACGTCCAAAGTGTCGTGAGCCTCCTGGAAAGGCCCTTGGACCCAGACGTCGAAGCAGTCGACCCTGAAGCCTCAGACCAAGAAAGCACATTCACGCCCTTGCGCGCAGCTGCTGATAGGAGCCATCTGGAAGTCATGCGCTGCTTGCTGGCGTGTGGCGCCGACATGGACAAAGCCGATTGTGAAGGGGACACAGCTATGCATGCAGCAGCCTTCTCTAGCTCAGCAGACATGACGTGCTGCTTGCTGGCAGCCCGGGCTGACACGAACAAGGCGAACAGTGACGGATGGACAGCCCTGCATTGTGCTGCTCAGTGGGGCAACTTGGAAGCTGTGCGCTGCTTGCTGGAGGCGGGCGCTGAGAAGACTTTGGTGAACAACGAAGGCCAGACTCCTTGGGATTACGCAGTCGCTTGTGAACGGCCGGACATCGCGTGCTTGCTGGACGAAGGCGAAAGCGCTTTCGCCGAAGCTGAGTGACTTGGCCACCCTTCGATGCTGGAACATCCCCGGACCTTGGCCCCCATCGCTGGACGTGGCAGCGATGCCCCCCAAGAAAGGTGGGCGCCGGCGCCCGGCAAGTAAGACACCCTTTGGCCGACGGAAAGGTTTAGGTTCGACAGTTCCCGTGAAGCCGCGGAATGCAACACATTGAAAAACGGCGACAGTAACACTATGTGACATATGTGCTAGTTGCGCGGCACGCTCAAGTTAAAAGTTTTGCGAGGCACTTTGTGCAGTATCCGCTTCGTAGCTCAACTACTAGCTCAACCAGCAATGAAGTGCTGTCTATTGACTGCTGCAGTTGCTGGTTGGGATTGCTGGTCTGGGCACCATAGTCCATACCCACATAAAAATGAGACGGTGAGTGTTTGTAGTCTTGCTGGCATCTTGGGACTTTTTTCCAATGCCGATTTCTTCTCTGGACTCTTCAGAAGATCCATGTGAGCTGCCCAAGTCAGCAGCAGTGGATGGGGCTGAGGTATGAGGCGGTCATGTCCATCTATTTGATACACTTGTAAATCATGAACAACTGACCCAGAGGAAAAGCGATTCACTCGAAACCCTGGAGGATGAGCTTCTAGTAGTTTCGGGGGTCTATCACTTGTCCTTGTGGGAGAAGTAGCATGCCTTGTTGGGTTGAGGTTGATTTCCAGAAGACGAGCGGTGATGGCGAACGTGGCGTCTTACTTCCCGTAGTTAAACTCGCAAACTATTCGACTTGCTTTCCGAATTTCAAGATACCATTCTTTGGGGACTTGTGGGAGGCACTCAATCACCTTATTGAGGCCCTCACATCACCACTGGCTCAGCATGTGCGCCGCCTTGCCACTGCCTAATGCATCCCGAGCACCCTCACCCCAGGGCTCATGCCCTGAGTCTGGGTTTTGATTGGGGTTCCACGTCGCTTTAGGTGGTGGGCAATGCATCCGTGTTGTCCCTGAACGAGGACTGGAAGGCCGGGAACTTATCGGATCGGTCGATCGACGGAGGGCCTGCTTCCTGAGGGCGTTCCCATCCTGAGACAAGCAACGCACAGGAGATCCTGCGGGCTGACATCAAAAGTTGCTAGCGCTCGAGAGGTTGGGATGCTCCGGAGACAGGTGAGACAGGTGAATGTACGTGTGCGGTAAAGAACTGTTCCTTTTAGTTTGGATTGATGCCCCCTAGGGTTGCCCTGTGAGGGTTGGATCAACGGCGGCCTTTGCCAAAGTGACCTTTACTGGTCACCGGCAATGGTTAAGCCATGACAAACCCTGTAAAGGGTAAAATCACTTTAGGACAAATCACTTTACGCAGCACACCGACCCAGTTGACCAGTTGCAATTGCTGTTGTTTCTTGTGTTGGTGGCAGCTGCTTATCATCTCTGCAGTGTGCACAGCGAATTGCGATTTGCCGCCCTTTGTTTTTGTGGCGCGCCTTGGCAGATACCGTTTGTTCGCTCAAGGGCCACAGGGCCAATGGGACCACACGGCGCAGGTCTTTATCGACATGCAGATGAATGCCTGTCGTTTGCCCGCGACCCAGCAAGTTCTCGAATGCCAACATATTGCCCTCGTTGGGTGGTTTTGAGCCTGACCTTTGGGCCAATTTACTCCGCTGACCTACATGGAAGCCAGACAGGCATGCTTTTGGGGCAATATCCCTCTTGAGGGAATCCCTTCTGGGTCCTATGTTGATTTGCAGGGGAGTAATGCGAGTTGAGTGTTGGGGTGATGTTTAAATGGCCCATAGATGGAAACCTATTGCGGCAAAGGATCAAAGAAGCAGCGGCGGGAGATACGCCCAGTCTGCATTGGGGTTGTCTCGGCTGAAACTTCACTTTTAGGTTGCGAAGTTCCGGGGAGTTTCCTTTCTCCCCAAGGATGTCTGTCTCGGGCAGTTATCCTGATACGAAGAAGCTGATTCAGCACACCCCAGGGAAAGTCAAGCGAATGTTCAGATACCCAGAAACCCTTTGCTACGCCTTCTTTAAAGGCCTTACCAGGGTATCCACGAGTCTTGGGACTGCCATCTAAGGATGCTGTCTGTGCGCGGTGGGTACTTCCCCAGGGTTGCCTGCACTTGTTGGAAACGAGGTTGTTGATTGCTCAACGTTTGCTTTCATTACATGGACATGCGGACCCTTATGTTTTGCTGGCTGCCGGATGTTTCTACTTTCACATCGCGTCCACTTCCAGGTGTCATGTTCAGTTGCGTTGGAGCCAACT
This sequence comes from Effrenium voratum, assembly GCA_963377175.1. Classification (NCBI taxonomy): domain Eukaryota; class Dinophyceae; order Suessiales; family Symbiodiniaceae; genus Effrenium; species Effrenium voratum. The sequence goes on from CAUJNA010000070.1 coordinate 146,546, forward strand.
TGCGCCTTGTTGTTTCCAGAACGCTTTATTCTATCCATGTGTCGCATCGTCCTTGGACATTGCCTTGCTGCCCATGCCGATTGGGGTCATGGCAAGTGTTCCGATATGAAGAACGCAACATGCATTGCTTTCTACGTCTTCCACTTGCCTAAGATGGTGCGCGTATGGGGGCCATCAAGCTATGGCTCTGTCACGCTGACACTGGCGTTTTCCGAGGCTGCGTGCGACGCACGGCCGGGAAGCCTGGCCGAAAGTTGGCTGAGCTAGGGGTCCCACATGTCTGTTTTTGGGAGGTTTGAGCTGCATGCTGAACTGCACCTTTTGGACCCAAGATTCACGAGTTTGAGTTTCTGTTTTTTCCTTCGGCTTCTTCCTGAAAGGATGGATCAAAGGAGCCCTGTGCGTATCAAAGGAGTCGTCATGCTCCAAGTTTCTCCTTGGCTTCCCGTAAAACCTTTCCCAGGTGTGAAGAATCTCCGCTTCCGCTGACAACTCAGGATTCCATACCCCGAAGCCTCCAACCCCTAAACTCAAGAATCCCCCAAACCCTAACTCATAACCCTAAACCCTAAACACCCTAAGAGCCTCAAACCTGAACGCCCTAAAATACAAACATTCCCGCAACCCTGAGCCCCCAAACTGCAAGCCCTGAAATCCTTTGATTGGAGCGCATTGCGCAACCAAAACAAGGTCTCGTGAGAAGTGAGAAATGTTATGAGAAGTGAGGAAATCCTTTCTGGGGACAAGTGAGAGCTTTGCCCAACTACTTGTTGCCAAGAAGTACTTGTTGCCAACCCCCAAAGGATGTGTTGAGAGCAAAGAGCCCCTTTTCCATGATTCCTCATTTTCTGTTTAGCAAAATGAGGCCTCCGTGGCTTCAGGGGAAAGAGGGGTTTGACGTGGTGTCGATCCCAGGATCTGGAAATGTGAGCGAAGGTTTCTTTTGTAGGCTTGAGGTGGCATGACTCTTGAAATACTCGGCGTTCCGAGACAGCGACTTCCTTCTGCGCTATGTGAAGAAGTGGAACGAGAGGAGCCGCTGCCTGCGTCCGGGTTCCGCAGTTCTGAACCATTGGATCATTGGCCGGCCCTCACCCTAAGATCACAATCAGCGCATCCCTAACTGTTTGTTTAAGGGCTGCCAAGAAACCAAAGGGGTGCCAAAGACCCTTTGGGTGGTTCAACAATGTTGAGAGTGCCCGAAACAGGGATACACACCCAAGCAAGCAAAGAAGCAAGCAAGCAGCAAGAAGCAAGCAAGCAAGCAAGCAAGCAAGCAAGCAAGCAAGCAAGCAAGCAAGCAAGCAAGCAAGCAAGCAAGCAAGCAAGCAAGCAAGCAAGCAAGCAAGCAAGCAAGCAAGCAAGCAAGCAAGCAAGCAAGCAAGCATGCAGCCCGCCCTAAACCCATCCTACACCTTCCTAAACCCACCCGAAACCTCCCTAACCCCACTCTTACTGCGGCGCACCCCAATCAGTGCATTTTTCCTGGTCTACGACTGGCCCAGCGAGCAATGCAATCATGCAAGATGTGGCGCCGTAGAGAGCAAAAACACGAAATGCACATTGCAGCAGCAAATGAAGGAAATTCAAAGCACGAAATACCGCAGACAACGTAGGCAGAATTCCTGGGCAGAAGCTGGAGAAGTTACCGTGAACACATCCGGGAAGACAACTCCAGAAACACGAAACTACGTGGAAAAAGCACAAGGGAAAGCTAAGACCCCAATTTTGGCACAAACCCAGGATCGCTTTTGAAGACCCCAGGTATACAAGCGTACCATGGGCTCGCAAAAGAGCAACTCCGAAGCCCCGCCGTTTCCCTGCGGTGGTTTTAAGCATCTGGTACCATTTCTAAAGTGAGCTTGCCTCTTGTATTGATAAGCTTCAGACACAAGGGACCCTGCGGCAAGGTAGCCCTCTTACCACTAACATGGTAAACTGTTTAACACTCAAAGACGGTGGCCTTTCGATTTCCCTCCAAAACCGCCAAACAAAAAGAGGTCCAACTTGTTTTGACCCGTCCCTCGTTTCACTCGCTTCCTTGCGTGCGTCCAGCGCATGCGTTTCTTTCGGCGAAGGAACCCCCAGAAGGAGACGCCGGAGCAAGAGGCACTGCAGGAGCTGCGGAGCCCACAGGGGGCTCCGACTGAACTAGGTCCCCCAGCTAGGCGTCAACTGTTACCAGCTTTTTTCGGTTGGGAGGCTTCCCCTACTAAAATAGACAAAAAGGAAAAAGGGGTACCCTTATTCTAATCTCAAATCTGGAGCACCTAGTGAATGTCCCCTTTGTTGTCTCGGCTTCTGTTGCTCGCCGTGGTTTGTGAGGTTGCTTTTGGTGTGGGCTCTTGGTCCTATTTCTGTCAAACCCCGGTCAAAGATCCTCCAGTGAACCCTTTGGGCAGGATCGAGGCTTGGCGTCCCCAAGCCGCTCTGATTAGACAGAGCAGCATGGACCCCTCTGGCCCTGAGCCCACCCGGGAAATTGGAGGCAGGGGAGTGTTGTCGACCACAAGCAGAGGTGACCATAGCTCTTATGAATCCTGGTATGTGGCTTTTGGTACAATGCCAGCATTGCCTTGATACCGGGTTTTAGCTATGACGAATGTCAGCAGTGTAGCCAAGCAGATGTTTTGGTTTTACCAAGGGTAGGTAAGCAGGCTGAAAAGGATAGCAATTTGAGGCTAGCTGCGGAAACCAAACAACAGTGATGGCGGCTCTCGTTGGCAAGAGAGGGCGTTTTGAATCTGAAGAATTTAGCCCGACTTCCAAGGATTGTCAATGTCCTTTGGTGATACCGTAGCCCCATCGAGAACTAACCAGGGCTTGGGTGTACCTGCTCGCCCCCTCTTCATAAATTGACCCTTCTTGGACACTGCATTCGTGTTTGGGAGCGTGCCGGAATTTGGCTCGGCTTTCTCAAGTTCGGGATGCCTCTGGTTGGTTGAGGAGTAAACCAGGCAGCCCATCTTTGGCAGTGTGCAACTGGCAGTACCATGCGGCCCCGGTTGCCCTCCCGTCCAGCATGGAAGCCTCCGTGGAAGCCTGGTCCCTTGAGTGGGAGAGGTTTGCTACTTCCGGACGGGAGGGCACCCGGATCAACCAAAACATCAGGAGGTTGGGGAGGTGGGGGACGACATCCTGGAGGCCGATTGGGCATTCTGAGGTTTGCCTGGCTGGATGAACCCCGTTTGGTTGAGTTCAAAAGCCAGCCAAAAGGGAACCAATCATTTTGGGGATCGCATTTTGACACAGAGCGCAGTTGCTCCGCGAAAGACGTTTATTGCTCGTTCAAAAGACACATCCTTCGTATGTGCAACATGGTCATGAGGGGGAAGTGTTTTGGCGCTATAATTTGGTTTAACTGATTTGACACATGTCCGGCGAGTGGGCGACCTCGCTGGGCTGAGAAACCTCCCCGGTGGCAAAGTCCAGTCCCTGAGACGTTCTGATTGAAAACAAATATAGGGTCGCCATTATAAAACACCGTCCTCTGCCCCAGTTGCCCAGCGGTGCCCTTTTTTCAGTCTTTGTTTTTTTTGAAAAAGGGTTCCCCTGGAAAGTCACCCATGCCACCAAAAGAGGATGTGCCTGTTTTTCTCCCCATGGCCACTGGGCATCTCAGCTGCGGCTCCTCGGGAATCGGGTGGAGTTTTTGAGGTTTCAAGAATGGCGAGCTTTCCCGAGTCGACTCAGCCCCAATGGTTTTTTGGTGTCTATGGTGAGGGGTGGCAAACAAGATGCCGAAGTTCCTTGGCTCGTGCAGAGGCATGGAGCCAGGATCAAAAGAGTGTTCTTGTGCCGCTTCTTCCGGCGCCGTGCTCAAGGCGGAGCTGAGAGACCTTCATGGGGCGCGAACTCGGGCCGGTTGGCGACCCCCAAAACAGAGGGTGTTTTCCCAAAGGAAACTTATCCCGTCGGGTTTTTGATTGGTTAAAGGGAAGCCCAAAGGAAACTCATCGCTTTCTCGGGTCTTCTCCCGAATTTGAAGCCAGGGTTTGCAAAGAACATGCCCATCCCCAGCGGCGCTGGCGCCTTGGGCCCCTTGGCCACTCTGGAGGACTGCAACGCGGGCGCCTAGAGCCGAAATGAGAGAGGCACGCAGTGCAAAGTACTCGAAGAATTCCTACATCCCCCAGTGCCCTTCTCTCCCCTTTTTTGGTTGGGAGGGCTCCCCTGCTAAAATAGACTACAGAAAAAAGGGTACCCTTAACCTCTCTACTGGAGGACCTAGATTCTTTGGAGGCCTTCAGTTCACAACCCCCCACCATTAAAAGGGGGGGGCGTGGACTGGTAGTGGGGCCATGTCAGTGGCGGTTCTTTTGTTGCACTAGAACCCTCTTGATGAGTCACGCGGGCAATCCGCCAATGAACCCTAAGGGCGCGTCAAACACCCGCTGGACCGTCCCAAATGATGGCTTCTCCAGTTGGTTGACTTTAGAGACATATGATCGCTGGTAAGTCTTCCACCTCGGCGCGGAACTTTAGGCAGATGGAAGTTTTTTGCAAACCGTCAGGATCAACTGTCAGGAGGATTTTTAGTCACACTTGCCATGTTTCTCAATTGGGATTCCTGGCAGCTCTGTTCGCCAGGAAAGACCACTGTTTGTGTTGCACGCCACAAAACACGTCGAGCCGCTGCGCCCCAAGTCGGCTTGGCGCGGCATCTTCCAGGCAATTTGGGGATCGCAATGAAACCGACCCAAGGCGTTGTGGATGTGGAGACGGACGTGCCGGAATCCCTTGGCCACGTTGAGCGTTTGGTGGAGCTTCGCTTCGCGAGGCTCCGGCAGCAGCTCCTGCTGGACTTTGAGGCAAAAGTTTCTCAGTGACCGACAGCGTGGTTGTTGGGAAACAGTTTGAATCATTTTTGCTTGTTGTGGTTTGGTGGTTGACATCCCGACTTAACTGCCAAAATTTATTTGTTTTTGCTCCCCTGCCAACGTCGACCAAGACAGAGCAACATGTCTTTTTGATCTTGAGTAAGAGGTTCTTCTTCACGTGCATCCACCTGTGCCACCATATGCATCAAAGTGCCCTAGTTCGTGCCAAACATTTCCACCAGTGCTCCGCCCCCTTCGGGGTTGAAGCAATTACTGTCTCATCGACTCGCGGGTGCATCTAGCTTGCCCTGAACATGTTCCAGGCCCGCTTGCAGTCGCTGGAAGCTGCTGTGGCGTCAATTGACGATGTAGCGCACCAGAAGAGCCTGAAAAGCGAAGAACAGGTGGACATTGGACCTGGGAACAGTGGAAATGGGAACCACATGAGCCTTGGCAGCTGGATTTGTTTTCTGGTTCTGATATTCTTCCGCCGGGATGTCGGTTCTGCTTTCCCTTTCAGCTTCTCTTTGCTTTTTTTTTCTTTCTCGGATTGTGGGCATCGACTTCCAAGGAGCCCTGTAAGCCCCGAGCCGTCAGAGGGCAAGTCCAAGGACGGCTCCCAGTCCCTGGACGTGAGGAAGGCGGAGGAGGAGGAGGTCACGGAAGTCTGCTTCGAGGAATCCGTGTGGACGGTGCCCATTTTGCTGTGCTTGTCGGAGTTGTACATTGGCTGGCTGCTTGACAAGAAAGAAAACAACGACTGCAAGGGCTTCGGTTTGGTTTGCTTTAAGCTCATTTCCTGAAGGAATGTAGCCACGGGTTGCCTTTTGACCAGCTCGTGGGAGGTAGTTACTTGTTTGGCAGAGGGCCTTCTTGCGGCCCCTCAAAGGTATAGTCTCATAATTGGGAGCCCCTTTTGGACGGACGGCAGGAAATGGAGACCCAACCAGCGATCTCCTAGCCCGTTGCAAAGCTTACACACAAAAAGGCAAATTTGGGGGCTGGGTGGTGGTCGGGAAGGGAAATTGAAAGAAGCTTTGAACAGTGCGATGAACTGTGTTGAACCTAGGGGGTCGGACAATTGGTCGAAGCTGAAGCGAGGTTTGATACCCTCTTTGCCGCCACGCTCATCTTGCTGAACCTCGCCATGCAGGACTTGAGGGCTGGGAGGTTGTGTTTAAATCGGATACTTCAAGCTGGCCACCCTCACGGGCCCTGGAGGTCTGAAAGATTTGTTTAATGTTGATCAGACCCTTCCCCAGAACGCGCGTTAAAAGAACCGTAAGCCCTTGCCGGCTGCTTCGTGCTTGCGTATGAGCTGCGCTGCACGCATGAGCTGCGCGGCAGTTCTCCAGCTCTCAGTCCCTCCAGCCACCTGCTCTTCAGTTCAGCCTGGCCCCCCTTCCAGCTCTCTCTCGCCCGAAGACTTCCGGCGAGGGCCGAAGGGAACGGTTCAAGAAACCGAAGGCAAAGTATCCATCGACACATCGGATATTTACCTTGATTGGCAAGGCCGGGAACCCTTGCGAGGTTTACAGTCCTTGGCCTATTTAAGTGTCCGGTGCCAAAGCAAATAGCCCAAGAGGGCCCGCGAGACAACTTTGGGGTCTCTTTGTCCATTCTTATCCTTCGGGCCCTGCGGCCCTGCGGTTTTCACCCCTTGACAATTCTCAGCCCTCTGTTAGCCCTCGTATAATTTACTGTTGTACTATCGGTTATCCGTTTCGTTTCGCTCCTCTCACTTATTGGCCAGGTTGATTCCCAGGGTGCAACATACACTCATGAAACCGTCTAGCACTGCACCTGGCCTACTTTTGCAAACGCAGCTTTTGCACTGCTACTGTACGACTCTCCGAGGGGGAAGCGCGCCAGCGCCAGGCTTCTTTCTCGGGCATCCTGCTGTCGCGGGCCTTCATGGGGGAGGACTTTGTCAGCAAGATTTCCAGCGCGAAGATTTGGCGCACCAGTGTAGCCCACGACTACAAGCGCCTCGCTGCGGAGTGACTTCAAAGGGGCAAATTAGGGAATTACAGCCTGGGATGTAGTTGAAGCATAGTGATAGTGGATGAGAGCATTGAAGCAAAAAAGGGTGTTCAATGGGGAGACGTGTTCTTTTTAAATGCTAATTAGTTTATTGTTATATATATATATATGTGTTTATTTGTTTATTTAAACGCTAACGCGAAACAGCCCGCCTCCAACCTGCTCTTTCCTTCATTTCCCCTCATCTCTCCCTTCATCTCACTTCATGTTCCGCCTTGCTTTCCCTTCATTTCCCTCTAGTTCCTTTGAAATTCCTTACATGTCTTTTCATTTCCGGTGAATCCCCTTCAGCTCCCTTTCATTTCCATAATTTCCTCTCATTTCCTTCATTTCCCTTCATGTCCTTCATGTCCTTTCATTTCCCTTCAGTGTCCTTCATTTCCATTCATGTCTCTGCTTGGCCCGTCGTTTCCCTTCAGTTCCCTTCAGTTCCCCCTTCATTGCCCTTCCCCAACACCCTCATTTTGCACCGCTTACCCTGCATTGTCCGCATCATTTTGAGACTATGCTTGCAGTGCTAGGGATGCTGTTCAGTACCGGGCACCAAGCTGCTCTTTAGCCGCTTAAAATCGACCAACATCGCCCAAACAAATCAACCACAGCTCGCCAACCCGTCCTGTTTCCCAGGCAAATTTCCAGGGCAATTCAGGACGGGTAAAAAGGTCAACCAACCCGTCCTTTTCCCGGGCAAATTGGGAAGGGCAAAAAAATAGCTGCTCGTCCAACCCGGCCTGTCACGCGGGCAAGTCAGGAAAGGTAAACAATCGTCTCGTCCGAGCTTGCGAACAGGAAGCAGAAAGGGGTCGGTGGATCAGGCTCATTGCTGACTATTCAATTGGGATGCAAAGAATGGTTTGTTAGAAGGATTTGCGCGGTTGGACAATGAGTCCAAAGGCAGACTCCTCTACCAAAAAAAATGCTGAAGAACAGGGCAGTCTGCCAATTTGAGGGATTTGTTGGGCAAACTTGGTGGTTGACACACCCAGCTTCCGTGGGAGAGAATCCTAGAATGTAGAGAAGATCAGGTGCAGCCAGACCCTTCTGAACCTGAGGCAAAGGGCAAGTTGAAGTCTCAGCCCAACAGATCCATCGCCTTTGCTGCTCCCCTGTTCGGTTGCACCCGATCTGTAGGCTCTCCAGTTTACATGGGGCATTCATTGTTTTTACAGGATTAAGCTTGCGCCGAAAAATGTGCGTGAATTCGAAGCATGTGCTTATACGTGTTTATACATCAAAGTATTCGCCTGTGCTATATGCGATGTATATATCTTGTGTACTCAGAAGTGGTTGAGCTCATCTTTTTTGAAAGGGCTCATCTCCCTTGACAGAGACTCCTTCGTTTGGCCGAGGCACTTGGACTTAGCCGACACCAGTTTGGTGTCCCGAGTTTGCAACGGCGACGAGGCTCTGATCCTGTCGACCAATCAGGCCACCCTGATTGAGCAGATCAACAGCTTCCTGGGCCTGCAGACATCGGAGTTCTACGAAGGCAGGGGCCCAACTAGATTTCTTGGGATGGTTTCAAGGGTTGTCCTTGCTTACCATGTCTATTTGGGTGTGTGATCGTTTTTCCGTTGTTAGGTTGCCATTTCGTGAGATTTCTTTGGCTGATGTTTCGAGGGTGAAACAACTGGGAAGCCTGCAAGGGGCCTTCCAGCCGGGCGTTCTGCTGTGCATGCTCTGCGTGGTCCTTTGGACGCTGTGTGTGTACAAGGAGCTCGACTGCGTTGTTAGGCCGAGGTCCCTGACACTGAATTTTGGACATGCTCGCCCCCCACCAACGTCCACCTATGATTTGTAATTTCCCGCGGTGACATGTGTCTCACCCAGCAGCCATCGCCAAAAGAACTTGGCGAGTTTTGCAAAACACCCGCAGGAGTTTCGGCTGATTTGGATGCAGTTCGAGATGGTCTTGGCCATCCCCCGCGGGCGCAGGACGAGTTTGAAGCTGAAGCGCAAACGTTCTCGGTGAGCCAATTCCGCTGAAGTTTGCGGTTGTCGAAGGGCCTCCCTTGTGACCCGAGACCCATGTCCGCGAGCAATTCAACTTATGCCAATCAACATCACTTGGCAAATGTCTAGTCTCAGCATTTTGTCTCAGCAACAAGTCTCATGCGAATTGAACCTTGATCGACGCCTGCAGGGCAGCTGAAGCATCGTCTTCGTTTTCTCTAGGTCTGAGAACTTTGCTGCTTCCCCAGCTTGAGTTTCTCAGAAGTGTTGAGGTCAAGCTTCTGTCTCAGCCGGCGGTTTCTTTGCGGTCTTTTGTGGAAAGCCCTGAGCATCAATTGAAGGGCTTCCAAGGACATCCTATATGGAACGCCAAAAGACCAAATCTAAATAGTCGTCCAGAAGTGGGACATGTGAGAAGGGCCGTTTGCTCCAAACACGGCCGTTTCAGGAGAGTCGGATGATATTTTGTGCGGCACTTCAGCCGCAGCCCCTTTTCTGCGAACGATCAAGGAATAATGCAAAAGCTTTCCTACTGCGTCCAGTTGTTTGAAAAGTCTAGGAGCCCATGATCGATGGCGCATGCCAGCTTTCGAAAGCGTACCAGGGTTCGACTGATCCAACAATTGTCCAATTCAAAGCTCTTTGATTTGAAGCTCTCTTGGCCTTTTTCCTCGCACACAATCAATTCTGCCATTTGATACGCAGCCTGCTCTCGAATAATACCAGCCCCGCGGTTCACTATTTCAGTGCAACGTTGGCATGACTTTTGCCATGCGAGCATTGAAGAAGACACTTTGCCTGGGCCTTTTACCAAATATGATCCTTTTCGGTTCGCAGTTCTTTTTTAGCATTGAAGAAACTTTGGTCCCCACACCGAAGGAACCTATGCGCGTCATCCATATCGGCAAACACATGGCGACAAACTGAGGTTGCCCGCTTCTTTTGTTGTGCTCTTAATTTGTCATATGGACTTACTATTCTTGCTTAGGCTGCGCTGCAAGTCATTTTACCGGCTGTGAGTGCATCCCTGTCATGCAGATTCTGCTGCTTTCCTGTCAGCCACCCTGGTCCGGCCAGTCTCGGACGAAAGTGAGTCAAGAACGGCCGTGAGACAAAGCAACCATCTATTTTTAGTCGTTTCAGGCCCCAGGTATGGATACGTTCCCCTCTGTACGAGTGAGTCCTCTTTGTGCAAGGGGAACAAACATGGCTCAATAAGTGGCTGCAAAGGGCGCTTTTGACATTTTTTGAGAATCCAAAAGGAGGTCCCACAAAGTTTAGTTTTATGTGCAAAAGGTGTTTCCTGCCTGAAGTTCTGAAGACCCGAAACGGGTAAGAGACGAGTTCCGATCGCTTGCGGTAACCACTTGTCGAACCCATGGGTCACCCAGCGAGGACCTCCTTCCACCGGAGGGCTTTCCGCCAGATCTCGTGTGGCCGGGTGGTGATGATGCTTGTGGTGGGACTGGCAAGGGCAGCCATCGCTTCCATCCTCATGGTGGCAGGCTCCTTTGGGGTCTCAGGGCAAACCTCTCCATTTCCTGCGGCCTGCTTTTGTTTCTCTTCGTGCTTTCCCCATGGTCCCACAGCCATTCTGTTGGGACAATTCCAGCGAGCTCACCCACAGGCTCCCGTTTTGGGCCGTTGGAACAAGACTTTGATGTCTGCCTCCGAAACCCCTTGCCAAGAAGGGCCGATGTATGGACACCTCTGAGGATTTTCCGGAAGCCTGGCAAAAGCCTGGATTTTGCATAAATATTGTTGAGCCCTGGTTCATACATTCCCCAGTTGTTAATCAGGGGGTCCCTTTTGAGTGGGGATTCATTTTGTTATTCAAGCGGTTTTGATATATGTATATATATATATATATGTATGTATAACTCAGGGATATATATATATATATATATAACTCAGGGGTTTATCAATCATTCAGCATTCTCCAATCTTGGGGAGATCCGTGGCGTCTTTGGGGTTTTCATCCCCGCAGTGCCGACGGCTTCCCGCGATGCCAATCCTATGAAACCTCAGAGAAGACCATTACCTGAGCCCATTCTGTGAGGGAATGATCTACCCCTTGCTCCAAATACCCTCTGATTTCAGGGTATCGTGTCGACCCTCTACTAAAAAAGGAGGTATTTGCCATGGAAACCCAGGTTTTCCCAAAAATACCCTGAACAAAGCGGGTATTTTGAGTAGGGGGTATGGGGGGTGGACATGACAGGGTCGGGTGCCCCATACGACCAATGCATCATGCCCTGCATGCTTTGTTCCGGTGGCCTTGCTTGGGTGTCTCTTAGTTTCTTTCGAGGTTGCCCATGGTTTGTGGCTTTAAAGGGAAACCAAAAGGAACACCATTTTGAGGGTCCCCCAAAACATGACACGCCCCATTGTAGTTGATCCAATTGCTGGATGCGCGATGCGTTGCGCAGTCGAGGCATCCTTTGGCTCTCACGGACTACCTCTATCCAGGAGTCTGAGAAGTTGATTGCCGAAAACTGGGAGTGGATAGAGTTACATGTGCAAGCAACCAGCGTGTGCCGAGACGGGAATATGGTCATATCATTCCCCCCTGAAGCTGGTATTTGGATTGTCCCCAATTTGTTTTGACCCCCCTTATTTTTGTTTATTTGATTTTTAAAGAACGTGCTGTTGGAGACATGTGAACTTCATCCCTTTGGGTCAGACCGAAGGCAATCGACGTGCCATGCCAGGAGTTGATGCTGAACGCCGTAGCGCTGAACGCCATCCTGGACGTGGACGAGTTCCTTTTCGTGGGCATGCCGCTCGACTGAACCACCTCGCTTGTTTGGGATCAGTTTCATGTTAAAGGGATGCATAAATCTTCTAGTTTTGACTTGGGAAAAAGGGGGATGCGGACATGGAGTTCAGGTCGGTTTGTTTTGGGCACATGGTGGACCATAGTGGGTGACTGTTTAGCCTCATCGACGGTCGATCGCTTGTGGTTCGTTGGTTGCACGTAAGCTGAACGGTAAGGGAAGCAGCTTGGTTTGTGTCCACTTTGCATCCCCATGACCATATGGCCCTGGACTTTTTTTAAAGTAAGACTCTGTGTCTCTGTGTTGTTTCCCCGTTTTCAGGTATTTCAGATGTTTGGACTTTCACTTTTGCCAACTAATGGGTTTTCCATGAAACCACTAAAAGTTATTTTGTTAGCGAGCAGAAAGCAACCGAGAAGAGATGCTCTGTTGATACGAGGGTTTCGGGGACTGAGGACGCCCGCGAAGATAAATGAGGCGGTGAGGAAGCTGAAGCCGCGGCGAGTGAACTACAGCCACCAGCGCTCCCAAACGGAGTCCGCGGTGCACTTCGCTTCGCTTCTGGTGGTCGTGGTCCTGTGCCTTCACAACAAGCGCTCAGGGAGGGAACCCGCAACCCCTCACGCACTACCCCCAAAAGGGATAGGAAGGTGTCCCAAGTTTGGGACCTCTCAAATGACATCATCAAATGTAGGCTCAGGTTTGCCGAATATGGACCAGAATCCGAAGATGCTATTGTTGCTGCCTCCCAACCGGCCCTCTTACAAGCGCGACGTTTTTATGCGCAGAGACCCATAGGTTGCCTCCCGGCACTTCCAGGTTTGCGAGCTGGGAGGGTACCTCGTTGCAGAGTGTGCTTTTATGGTCAAGCGCGTTTGGAGCCCCGATACATGGAATTTGCTGTTGCTTGCAGTTCTGCTTTATTGATGATATGTTATGGTATGTGTGTGTGTGTTGTTGCAGATCCATCAAGGGAGTGTTCAGCGAGAGGCTCTTTGAGAGATTCCATACTGGTGCGTTGCAAACCGGGCGTGTTTTTGTTTTGTCCCCCAGGAACCAACCAGAAGGATTCACCGAGGGAAACCTCTACAAGATTCTAGGTGATTTAAAGCGACCTCAGCGACGTCACTTCGAAATAACGACCTGGTGCTTGAAAATATACAAGCGGGCATTGCAGTGGTTCATTGTTCTTTTCCCAGCCTTGCAAAAAACAGTTGATCATCAACTGGTAAATAACCATAGCAATCTCAGTGAAAACGATTTTTCAGAAAGCAGCCCTATTTTCACAAACTGGGTTTTGTATTTTGGACACCATCTAAAAGAAGCGAGCGCCAAGAGTCGGCAGAAGGCACGAGTTGAACCCCCACATGGTGGTCACAGACGTTCCGGGGCGAGCATAATGCCACTACACCAGGATGTGATGACATGTGAGGGCCTCTTTTGGGCAATTTGGCCGATTGTTGGGTTCAGCTGCAAATTAGAGAATGCCCTATTTCGCAAAAACAGGTTCCTTGCAGTGCATGGTTCCTTTGGTGCTTTCATATGTTGATTTGCTTGAAAGCTTGATCCCCGGTGCATGGTCAACCCAGAAGAAAGAAACCTTTTCTTTGGTGCATTTTGCTTGGCTGTTAGGACTTTAACTTTTTGCCGACTCATGGCGCCCATTGCTCGGTACGCGCTGCGCCCCCCCCCTCCCCATCTCCAAACCAAGCACAAACCGATTCCAACAAAATTTGCCCGCGATAGAAACCCCCTATTTTGCAAAAATAGATCCTTACGCCGTCTCCCACCAATCAGACAGGAAACGAACAAATTTCTTGGGAACGCGGTTCCTGCCTCGTAAGCCAGGCAGCAGCCTTGCCTTGTCCCCATGAGCCCCCGCAGCGATAGAAATTTGCTTGCAGGAGCAGACCCTCACCCCTCGTGTGGGCTACAGCGTATGGCTCTTTTCGACGAAAGAAAATACAAAAAGATCACAGAGAGCACCAGCGCAGCATGTTGCAACCTGCAAAGGCTTCGCTGCCGCCTCCATCCGGTCGTCGGTGACGGGCGTGTGTGTTGCTTGTGGAGCAGGTTGAATCAATCCTATTTTAATGAGATAGGCTGCTTTTCAGGTTCCTATTTTTTTGAGTGTTGAGATGACAACTTCCAACCTCCAACCAGTTTTTTTAAATCCATTTGCGTTTGGTTTCTGGGGCAGTGGGCCCATTTCAGCGAAATAGGCTGCTTCTTCACCAACATTTTTCAAGACTGGGTTTGTAAACCCTGGTTCTTCGCACGAAGAATGGTTTGACAAACTAGGCTCGTTTGGGATCAATCGGGGTTTCCGCGTTTCCGTTGCGCGGGGCGACGGCACTTATTTCCATATTTTAAATCGACGTCACCATTTTGCTTCCGTGAAATAACGAAAATATCTCACGACCTACGAATTATTGTAATTTGCCTAGACAAGATGGTTTCTTTCCTTGTTACTTTTCTTGACCTCCATCCAAGATGCGCCGGAGTTTCTCTTGACACCTCTCAGTAGAGGTCATACGTGCTGCTGCTGGAGCCGTTGAAGCGAGCGATGCTTGATGTGAAGACCGAGATGTGCTACGGCAACCAGACCTTTGTGGTGTCGTATAATGCGGAGACGCAGAGAACCATTGGTTATCCTGCTGCATTGGCAAACTCGCTATAGAACCCGACGAATTATTGATCTCTCCTAGAGGGAAAAAGCAAAGAAAGCAACAGGCTGGATAATTGTTAGCAACTGTTGCTTTGCTAGTCGTAGACATTATCAACACCAAAACTGGTAGAGCTTTGGATTTCGGTGTCATTTCATTGTTGTTGTTGTTCAGCGTTGCGCACCAGGGTCTGGGAAGCAAGCCAGTTCTGAGGCTTGGTCACGGTACCTTCTCGTGATATAGGCAACGACTCCATCAGCGAGATTGCTGTGGACGCGCACAAGGCAATCTCCCCCGAGTCCACGCCGAAAGACGGCTTCGCCACCTACATCACCTTTGCGCCCAACATCGACCTCTTTCAAGAAAGGAGGCGCGGAACTGGCCCAACGAAACCGGGATACCGGAGACATCCCAACCGACTGGCTTTTGGCTTTCCCTTTTCTGGGGCCAGACGACGCCAAGAGCCCGGGGTAGAGCTCGGGCAAATATGGGGATGGTACACCAAAATATTTGCTTTGAAGGTTGTGGGGTTGCCGTTCCTGTGTCGCCCTCAAACCCAATCCCGAGCATCTTGTAATTGGATCTGCTGTAGCTTCCAGCCGTTTCTGAAATCCAGGAAAAGTGTCCATTGAACAATTTGGCACCCCGCTGTAATTTCAACCCGCAGGCCGTGGATTTGCCATGACCCTCGATTTTCCAGAGACTTCACTCAGGTCCCGGAGCATGAAGGAAGAGGCCACCGCCTTTCCCTTCTGCGTGGAGGCTCGCCTGCTCAACGCCTCCGGGGACTTGTGCCTCGGAGACGTGGCTGCTAGGTTCGCCCAACGACTCAGGAACCCCCTAATTGGTGGCTTGGATTGTTGGGAATTTGAGGCGGTTCTCGTTGGTTGTGAATGGGAAACCACCCCGAACCTCCAAACCGCCTATTTAAGAGAGCCTAAACATTGGGGGAGGTGACCTGTGGAATTCCAGTTTCATGTTCATATTCCCTTTGAATAGAATAGAATAGAATAGAACATTGAATTTCAGGGCCACCCCCTTGAGGTATGGAGGATACGTAAATCGAGGGGTCTTGTCTTGGAATACATTGAACTAGGCTTGCCGCGCCAATAGCACATGCTCATGTAAAAGGATTGTCTATATGTGTTTCTATGCATAATATACTATTACACACGCATATTTGTTTATGTATGTATATATATGTATATATTTAGTCCGCCTCCCGTAATCTACCTTTTGCTTTTTGTAGTCCTGTCACATAGTTCTTGTGTGTTCTACAAGTTGTAGACTGGAAGATGACAGTGTGTGTGCAGAATCCCTGACCGGATTGTGGTCTCCGGGGCCATTCCACGATATGTTGGGCGTGCCAAAAAGCATGCATGCATTACACTTGCAAAGTGTAAGTGCAACGTTTTCCACGGTTTTGGGCATGCGCAACCCCATATGCATGGTCGACAAGAACTTTGAAATTGCATTTTCCAGTTTCTTTTTTGTGTGTGTGTCGTGGTTTGCGCCAACTGCGCCATCAACTCATGAAAACGGCCAGGTGCTGCAGGAGAAAAAAGTCATCGTTTGTGAGGAGTAGAAGGCAGCCCACATGCTGCTGTTCAAAAGCAGGTTGAAACACACAGCAACTACCAGCGCCAACTGAGCAATGCCCAGCTTGACACCAGGACTTGTTCACTCGTTTGGGCTTCCCTTTTGCTGGCAGAAGCTGAGAGAATTGTGAGAAGGCAACAGTTTAAGCATTCTGCCCCACATCCTGCAGACGGGGGAGCTGCGCGTTGTAATAGTTGTATTTGGCGCTGTGTTTCTTTTGATGTTGGGTAAACTTGTCAGGTGAAAGGATTTGGGATACTTTTGAGACATATGCGCGTTCCCTCCCTCCTGCAACCCCTCGTGGAAGGCGACTTCACCTGCAATGTTTGCGTGCGGATGGGCAGATGTTGGCACCCCAAGTGTGTTCCTTGGCGCACTGGTCTGGGAAACACATCTGTGCCATTTGGCCCGTCAAGAACCAGAGCCCCGCAAACATCGACCTTGAACAAGGCTTCTCAAGCCTAATTCATGCGTGTGTCCTGGAAGCCAGGTCCCGCAGGGCGCTGGCTGCGCCATGGCTCCCTGTGGATCTGCAAGTCTGAGACAACGTCAGCCGGAGCCACGTCGGCAACAGGCTCCCAAACGCCCGAGCAGCGGCGCTCCAACATGCCCACGCATCAAGCAAAAAAGGCTGGCGTGCTTCACTGCCCTGCGCCGCTGGAAATTGAACAAGCGCTTCACGTGAACTCTGCCGCTCCGCTCGGCTGGGGATAAGAGGGGTAGCACAAGGTAAACGCAGCCTGCGCAGTCAAACTCTCAAATGTTCGCCGCAAAGGTTTCAAAAAGTCGGCCTGTTCATTCAGCCTATCCTTCCTTCCGCCCCTGCGCAAACTTTGGCCGGAGTGCGTTGCTCGGTCTGGTGCGCCTGTCAGGCCTGCCGCCCACGCCAGTTTCACGGCTGTCCTGTCACCGTTGCTTTCCGGCTGCTAGTCTGTTATAGCGGCGCTGGCGCCAAGCCAGTTCCACATATCCTTTCAGGGGCTGCCCCGCAGCCACGTTGTCAACAAGCGTCTGCGGAGAGCTTGGCAGGAAGCATGCCCGCGTTTGTTCTTTCCTTGGTCGGCTCTTCCAAAAAGCGTAATCCGCAGCATCTGCGATGAGGACAGGAGGCGCAGGGGCAGCGGCAGGCTTTCTTGAGTCAGGCCACGCCAATGCCGTGGATCGCCGTCGGCGCACAGGGCCAACCAACCGCCATTGCAGAACGTGCGGAGCGTCAGGCTCAGCGCTATAGTGCTAGCAACTAGCCAGCTGCAACCCAATCCCGCGCATATTCCACTCAATGCAGTCGCCGCTATTCTTCCTGCACTGCTCGCAGCGCGCTTTCTGCCAGCTCTTTGCCCTGTTGAGCGTCCCGCAGCTGATTCTCCTTCAGCTCCTGGTCCTGCTGCGCTGCGCGCAACTTGCTCGTGGCTGTGTCCCTCTCATGCTGCATCATCTCCACGCCCTCCCGGCGCAACTCACTCTGCAAGAATTCCGTCTCGGCGCCCGCCGCGATGAGCTGCCGCGAGGGCGCATGAGCTTTCTCAGCCGCAGTCTCCACTGGCGGCTGCTGAATTGGCGGAGGCTCCAGCGGGCAAAGGTGAGGGCTGGAACCAGACTCTCAGTCGTCAAGCGACACACACACACACACAGAGACACACACACCAAGACGCACACAAAAAACCACGCAACACACGCACTAGCACACACATACATACACACACACACACACACCCACACACCCCCACGCACGCACGCACACCCACACCCACACACACCCACGCACGCACGCACGCACGCAGGCAGCCACGCACGCACGCACGCACGCACGCACGCACGCACGCACGCACGCACGGAGACACACACACACGCACAAACACACAAACACAAAGACACACAAAAACACATGCACGCACGCACGCACGCGCGCACGCAGGCAGCCAGCGCGCACGCGTGCACGCCCGCGCAAGCATGGCATGTCCTTGACAACATCACAGGGCCTCACAAGAAAAAGCCGCTCTTGCCGAAGCCGAAGAGAAGGCAACATGCGTTTCTTTCGGGGAGGCAACATGCATTTCTTTCGGGGCGGCAACAAGGCAACCAAAAGGCCTGGCGGCCAAAGGATTGTTTAGAACCTAGCACCGCTGCGGGAAACACGCTGCAGGCAATGCTTCCCAAGTAGATTCCCAAGCCTGTTGACAGCTGTGCAGTAAGAACCGCTCTTGACGCACACCTGTAGGGGGGTAAACTTCCATTGCAGGCAAGTTCCAAAAGAAGCCCAGTGGGTTACTGGAAGACCCCCCGTTCGGAACAAAACCAATGCCCTGAAAAGAAACGCGCAGCGAAGGAGAACCGACTCCAAAAGCGCAGCAACTTGCCGACAAGCAAAAAAAAACGGAAACCGCACAGACCCCAAAGTCCCGGAGCCTTGGCGCGACCCCTTGTGAAGCGCTGCCAGCACCGCCAGCACCGCTGCTTGGCTTGGATGTCTTGAGCGAGGGTTGGCCAAAGTTTGGGCTGGGAAAACGACTCCACATGGCGCTCCATCTATCAAAGATCTTGCGGCGCAACGCGAGTAAACGAAGTAAACGGGAGTGCGACAACAGGTTTTCTCCGACCTTCTTACCACTAGAGCTTTCCACAGGACGCGTTGCTGCAAGATCCCCCCCCCCAAAAAAAATCATCGCGCAATGCCTAATATTGCCGGGAAAAGCCGAAATTCAAACAGGAGCCGTCGCTCTTGAAACCCCAGGAGCAGGGGCAAGAACCTGCACGCGTGCGCGCGCGTGTGAACAAGCATGCACGCGCAGCGGCGGTAGCATCCCTGCCCCTGCGCACTCATGACCGCAAGCCTTCACCCGTGAGCCTGTGCTGCAAGCAGGATTTCAGCCACCCTCCGGCTGGCCAGCTCCAACACTCGCAGGCACACGTCCTGCTTGCTCTTTGCAGCCAGCAGAGTTCCAAACCTTGGGGCTCCTGAAATTTCCGCACACTACCCCGAAGAAAACTCACTTGATTGGACTCGGCTAAAGAAGGATTGTTCAGACCACACCAAGGAGAAATGCCAGCAATCCTGCGCCCAGAGAAGGGCTGAGCCAGGTAACCCTAAGCTTGTGGTTTAAGTCACTGCTTTGGAAGCGAGGAGGCAGGGCGCGAGGGACAAGCGGGGCTTCCGGGAACCCAAAGACACGAAACAAGGCTGCAAGAAAAGGGACTTTGATCCGGGCTCTAGGTAACCTGCGGAAATTGGGCAGCAAAGTTAGGTCCTTGATGACGGTCACTCCAAGCTGGAGTGAGAGCCTTGACGACAAGGGACAGGCTTGGCGCGCGAACGCGTCAACGTGCGCGGTGTGAGGCTGCTGTCCCCAGATCAAGACTCAGCAGCAGGGCGTCACCACGTTGCGCCTGGCAGCATTTCCTTGCCCATGACTATGAACTTGCGTTACGTTTTTGGGCAGGCGCCTTCAGCGCGCCAAGTCCGCCTTATGCCTTCATGGCTCTTTGGCCGAAATTGTTGCAGTTTGCCATTCGCGGCGCTCAAGCAGAAAATTGGTACTGGCAGCATCGTCAGTCGGAAATGCCAACCCTCATCCTGGGCGCTAACGCTGCGCTGGCAGACAATTGGTATGTGGCTGCCACCAGGGCAAAAGGGCAGTGGGTGAGGTGAAAGAAAATCAAACGAAAGGGGGCAAACAGTTTGCCCCGCTCGAAGCAGGTCGGGCTCCAAAATCAGGGAAACGAACGGTCTTCTCCCGAAGCCCGTGACAACTTCCCACAAGGCAAACATGACATGACGGAAACTTGCGCCACCCATTGCCGCCCTTCACGCTCCGCCAGGTCCTCTTCGGAAGCGACGTCGCTCCGCGGCCAGGCCAGCCATTGTCGTAAGCCTGCTGGCACACGGAAGTTTCGGGGCGTCCTGGCGCAAAGCCCCCCGAGCACGGGCTCGGTGACGCTGTGGCTAGCCGCAAATTGACTGCTTACGCCAAACTCGAATGCGCTCTGTCCTGCAAATCGTTCCCGTAAACGTACTGGTTGCTCCATAAGACGTTCGGCCGCGTGTCGCGTAGGCCAAACGGGTGATTCGGAAACTGTGCCCCCCTTTCG
Organism: Effrenium voratum; assembly: GCA_963377175.1. Taxonomy (NCBI): domain Eukaryota; class Dinophyceae; order Suessiales; family Symbiodiniaceae; genus Effrenium; species Effrenium voratum. Next base: position 166,490 of record CAUJNA010000070.1, read on the forward strand.
TTGAATTTTCTTTCGTCTCACTAGCCCGTCCCCTTCCTGCTGCACGCTGTGGTAGCGCAGCGGCTTTTCCACAGATGTTACTATGAAGATCGCCACGACGCAGCGCTTGCCACGAGTACGCTGCAAGCCAGGCGGTAGCACCTAGGATGAGTGTTGGCGTTTCCGACTGATGACGCTGCACCAAATCTCCTGGATGAGCAGCAAGGCGGAGTCGTAAATGGCAAGCTGCTACTGACAGCCGCCCGCCCCTGCGCACAGCCCAGCCATTCAAATTTTCCGCGGCGCTGCGTTCCACCTGACAATTTCGGCCAAACAGCCATGAACTTTGTGCTTCAAGCTTCAGGCCACTACTGCCACCGCACGCTCGCCTGCAGCCACATTGCCGCGGAGCGCAGCGCGTGTCTGATGCATTGAGCCGGGGTAGCGTTCCCGATGACTTCTGGCGCGAGCGTGTTGCTGAGTGCTTTCTGCGCCGTGGTCCTCAACCTTGGTTGGGGCAGATGATGGGTTTTCAGGCCCACCTCTTGAGCTCACCCAGCTGACAGACCCAACCGCAGCCTGCTGCCTGTGCTGAGGGGCCTGTGTGAGCTCTGCACATTGATGAAAAGCAAGAGGGCGTCACCCAGTTCCCAGTGTGTTTGGTTTTCCCTCATTTGTTTATCCCTCGCAAAAACAAATCACTCGAGCAACAACAAAAAAGCTTTCCTTTTTACGGCCAGATGCCCACAAACCAGAACAACCAGGACTTCTTCGGCAAAGGCCACAACCCCAAAACAGCCTCCATAAAACCCAAAACAAGGTAGATTCCCCCCCTTTCCGGGATGCTTCTAGGTTTTCTCAAGGTCTTTCTTGGTTGTGTGGTTTCCCCCCCCCCCCGAGTTACTTTAGTTTTTGCCTTGCCCCTCCCAAACCAACAGAACATCGTGTTTTTGAGTTGTTCCTACTGCAGAAAGCCAACAAAGCACACATGTTTTGTTGGTTTGTGGGCATTGCCCATCTAGTTTTGTTTGAGATTTGCCCCCTCATTTCTTGATGCAGGTGTGACCATAAATGCACACTTGCTTCGACACGCATCGACATCTTGTGCACAGTCAGCGGCCTCAGTCTAGATTAGACTGGAAAGAGGAATCTCTTACAACTAGGACTTGGGAACAGATTTCAATAAGGACAGAGTTGAGTTCCAATCTCGATTGTGAGGCAGAATTCAGCAACTGGCTTCAAATTCTTGGCCCAAGCATCATGACAAGAAGGCTCCTTCTAAGGCTGCTCAGAAGGCACCATACAGCTTCTTCTCCCTCCTTGTCAAGCTAGTTTGCAAGATCTCATGAAGCTCCTTTTTCTCCTTGTCCTTGCGCAAATCCTTCTGGAGCTGCCTGCAAACCACCTTTTCTTTCCAAACTGAGAGTTCCAAGAGGAACTGATTCCCAGCCATGATTTTCGTGCTGTTGTTTGTTAAGCAGAAGTTAATAGGCACAAAATTTAAGTAGACTTTCAAAGTTACTTTGGAAGCTAACTATGTTTCCTTTTCCACGAGGATTCCGATTCATTTAAGTAGAGCTTGAATAGATTTCAGTAATTGAAAGCTACAGATGGAACAGAACACGCAATCAACTGGAATTTGAACAGGGTATAATGAGAATAAATGAGGGAACTTTTCTGTCGTGAATGAGGGATCAAAAAGAGACCCCCTTCCAAACATGACTTCAATTGTACAACAACCGAAGCAGAATTTAACAGGCAAGGGGGTTAACCAGAATTTTGGCTTTCAATATGAGTTCCAAATTGGTTCTTAAGTCTTATTCGAACTGGAAATCGCACAGAACGCAATACAGAACAGGTAGGTCACGAGGAGCTGAGCGTATATACATATATACTTTTAAGCAAGGATGTATATGTACAAGCATGTAGATAAATATATATATATACATATATACGCAAGCAAGAAGCATAAAGACACATCTAGAAAACTGGCAAGGTCATGAGATCCAGTCGGCATAGGTATGGTGACCCCTCCATGCAACCCCTGGCCACACAGCTGGTGAAGACTGCCGCGGCCACGGTGGGGCGGCAGGACGCCACTAGCTGCCAGGAGCTGCAGGACAGACGGCGTGCGCAGTTGCGGCAATGGTTGTGGGGTAGGTTGTTTGTTTTTCTCACAATAGTGGTCTGTTTTTCTACAATGGCAAGTGCTTCACCAATGTTTTTGTTAGTTTCCTTTTTTGCTTTGTTCTATTTTGAAGAGCAACCAAAAGCGGGTCCACCATTTTGAGGACTACCTCTGCAGGTCAACAGTAAGGGCTTTGGGCGCCGTTCATACGTAACCAAAAAACACGGTTTGGTGGAGCTCCTTTTCAGGGGGTCTTCTTCCGAGGGATGTTGCTGGATTTGGTGATCCAATTTGCAAATGATTTGTTTTCTGGATGTATGGTCAACTTACATCGCTTTGCTGATTAAGCCAGAAAGGTAAACCTGTGGTTACCTTTAAACCACACTAAGGGTAAACAGTGAGGCTTCCCAGTTTCCAGCTTAAAGGTTCTGTGCATGCTGCATTGCGGATCATCCACATGCCAGACGGTCGTGGCTTCCCTTGTTGTAGCGTTTCTGCTCCTCTGCAGAAAAGCTGTCCTCCCATCCACTGACATGGACGACATGGACCCTAGCAATCCCTTTAGAGCAAATGGTCTTCAGGACCCCCTTGTCAAGTTCCATGTTAGTGGGTGCGAGGGTAGAACATGCATCCTAAAACCCACCTACTGCAGAGGAACCTCGTTTTGGCCCTCCCTTGCTGGGGTCCATCTCAGTTTGCAGATGAGGAATCCAAAAAGAGTCACTGTTACCTCCAAATGTAAAAGGAAACGGTCTCTGTTGACCGTTCGGGTAAGCAAAGGGAATCAGGACATGTGCCACCGCCTGGACGCCCGACTCTTGCGCTTGGTCTGTGGCCAAACCTGTGACTTGCTCAAAACCTAAACCAACGGTGTCCGAGGTTTGATGTGTTGCTTGGTGGCGGCTCTGGTGTTGAAACGGGGACCGCCACACTTGGTAAGGGGGCATGAAATCAACCCGACCTTTCTCGTTGCCATGTACAGTTGGTCCAAAACACGGTTGTTGGGTGTGGTTGATAGGCCCAATCAACTGCCAGTGAATGTTGTTGACGGGTCAAAACAATTCTTGTTGGGGCGACAGACGACAGACAACGAAATTTCCGTTGTCGGGGGCCTCCATTTCTGTTGAAACCAATCTCCCAACTTCGGGCGGGGCCCGAGAAAGATTTGTTAAACTGAATGGAAGCACTAACCTCCAGAAAAAAGTCGGCTTGAGGTTCAACATTCTCGGACTGGGGTTGGCCCAGTTATGTTGCTTGGACCATGGGCCTCAATGTATTGAAAGCGAGGTTGAAACAAGGAAGCAAGGTCTCTTACAAACAGCTTAGTTTGCGACAAAACTTTGCGCTTTGGATAGTTTGAGGGATTGTCTGAGGAGGGGGCAACGTGGCCTTGTAACATTTGATCCTAGGTTTATATATTTGTTAATCCCCCCCAAGCTGCTTTGCACACCGACGAGACAGAGAATTGCCAACGAACACACATGTGCACTTTATCGAGCCTACCTCGAAAGAAAACCAGCTCACCCCTGATGAAGGTTGTTTTCTGGAGGATCCCCTGAATCCAGTTGCTGAATTTATGGTAGTTTGTCAATTTACAGTGTCCCACATTGCCGGCCCCCATCCACTTCACCGTACGCTCCAGTTGCCCACCCTGACTCCTTTGAGCCCCGCCCACCAGCCTCACACCCAGATCCGTTGTTTCAAGAATCTTCCAGCCCCATACCTGAACATTTTGCTTGTCAATATGTGTAGTTTGGGAACTTTGCGTGAGGTAGCTTCTTGTTGGGCTGGCGACCCCTCCTGAACCGATTGTTTCCGAAAAGGGACCTTCCAACTCCCAGGCCCAACACCCGAGCTCAGACCCCACTCACGTCCACGTTTTGCTCCCACATCCTGTCGCTTGGCGCTTACGGCCAATCGCAAAACCCCTGCCTGGAAGGTTTTGGACTCTTCGAAGGGCTCTGTTGGTTACCGAGGTGAATGCACGGACCCCTTCAGCTCGCCCTGGTACAAGACAGAGGCGCAGGGTTGCTCCTCCACGTGTTTGCGCCTTGCGCGTCGCAACAAGCCCAACAACCACTGCGAGGATGTGACCCTTGGCTTGGAAGAAGAGGGAGGGGGGGGAGTGTTTGCCTCACACAAAAAGGAAAACCACCCTGGTAAGTGGTCTTAGAAGGGGGGACCTATCATAGATTGGCAAAGCCCCGTTTTTATTGAAGGCCGAACACAAAGGGAAATGGGAAGGGCTTTCCCGTGTCGGAAATGCATCCACGTTTGACCAGTTTTCAGAGGGAAGCCAAAACGCAGCGAGAAAAGATAGCGTGTGGGCCTTTTTGCAGCAACATCCCTTTGGCCTTTGGGTACTTCCCGAAGCAATTTTTGGGGAAGCGCTGCTTCGTGGCTAGGTTCCCCAGAGGTGCTCGTTTATCCCTTTTTGGGGAGGGTTCCCCTGCTAGAATAGACTACAGGAAAAAGGGGTACCCTTATTCTAACCTCTCTACTGGAGGACAGGAGAGCTGAGGTCGGCCTCCCACGCGGGCTGGCGGAACTTCTGGGCCCGGTACCCGGACGTGGCGGCGGCCTACTTCGAGGGCGCCCAGTCCAGCCAGCACGGGCCCATCGTGAACCAGACGATGTCCAGGACAGCGTGTGTATATGTATTGTATATGTATTGTATATATATATATATATATTATGCATGTATGTGTATATATATATATATATACATATGTGTGTTCATATATACTGTACATGCACGAAAATTATTTTTCATTTTTTGTCTGTCCATGTTTACATTCTCTCTATATCTCACATCTACGAAGTCGACATCTGATTGTGTATTAATGCTAGCATCACTACAAGTATTAGTGTTATTGTCACAACTATTTAATGGCCTGCGGCCTGGTTCCGCCGCCCCCACACACCTTAGAATTTCGGCCCGGGACGAGAGAAAGCACGCGATATGTAGACAGACACAGACAGACACAAAGACACGCAGACAGACACGCAGCGAGGGGGGGAGGGTCTTCGCGGACACGAAGACAGACGCAGATGCGCAGGCAGACGCAGACAGAGCCAGACAGACACAAATACACAGACAGACACGCGGGGGGGGGGGACACGAAGAAAGACGCAGATACGTAGACAGACACAGACAGACACAGACAGACACAAAGAGACAGAGACAGACACGCAAGGGGTCTTCGCGGACACGAAGACAGACGCAGACAGACCCAGACAGACACAAAGAGACACAGACAGACACGCAGGGGCAGGGGGGTCTTCGCGGACACGAAGACAGATGCAGATACGTAGACAGACATAGACAGACAGGGGGGGGGCGGAGGGGTGGGGGAAGACTACCCGAACGAAGCCTAGGGAAGAAGCCCGAAAGCACAGGACACGCGCGTTGTTTGGTCCCGAAACAGTATCAGAAGACTAGGAGAAGAAGCCGGAAGATTACGGAAGACTGCGGGAAGAAGCCGAAAGATTGCGGAAATTTACGGGAAGAAGCTTGAAAGATTTCGGAAGACTACGGGAAGAAGCCGGAAGACTACGGAAGACTACGGAAGACTACGGAAGACTACGGGAAGAAGCCGGAAGACTACGAAAGACTACTGGAAGAAGCCGAAAGATTACGGAAGATTACGGGAAGAAGGCGGAAGACCACGGAAGACTACGGGAAGAAGCCGGAGGAAGACTACGGGAAGAAGCCGAAAGATTACGGAAGATTACGGGAAGAAGGCGGAAGACCACGGAAGACTACGGGAAGAAGCCGGAGGAAGACTACGGGAAGAAGCCGAAAGATTACGGAAGATTACTGGGAGAAGCCGGAAGACTACGGAAGACTACGGGAAGAAGCGGGAGGAGGGGGGGAGGGGAGGGGGAGGGGGGGGGGGGGAGGGGGGGGAGGGGGGGAGGGGGGGGGGAGGGGGGGGGGGAGGGAGGGGGAGGGGGGGAGGGGGGAGGGAGGGGAGGGGGGGAGAATCCAGAGTCCAGAGATCCAGAAATCCAGAGATCCAGAAATCCAGCAATCCAGAAATCCAGAAATCCAGAAATCCAGCCGACGTAGAAACCAGCCCCAAGGTATCTACATAATCATATTCACATTGAACTTATAGAAAGCATATCAACAAAAGCAACACAGAACACACCGCCCCCATGCCGAAAGCATGGTCCATTCTGGACCAAGCATGGGGTCGGCGGATTTGTTGTTACTTGTTTTGTGTTTCATTGCCATGCTTTATTGTTGTTGTTCTTGTATAAGACAGACTGCAGCACACCTACTGTAACTCCAATAGTGGTATCTTGCAAATGTTTGAACAAAGCTACACGCATTTTGCCAAGCGGAACCAAGAGGCGCACCCGGCAAGCGGCTTGGAATGAGCGCGAAGGAGTTATGTTACCGGTGGCAGGCTATCCTTGTCCATTTTTTGACCAACGGCCTTGGTGGGTTGATTGCACAGGGTGGGCTTGGCGGGTGCAGAGTTTCATGCGGGGACATGACACGCACAAACAACTATGGTCATGGTCCAAGCAAAAACTTCCTGACAGACTTGCCGAGTTGGCAAGCTGAACGTTGGCTTGTAGCTTCCACGGCAGCTGTCTTGGATTCGCTTGAGCAACGAAACAAGGGGCCAGCTTTTTCCGAACGGAGGGTGGCTTTCTCCAGGCCAAGGGCCCCGAAGACTTTGCAGACCCCCTCCCTCCCAAGTATTCCGTCAGTCTTAGATGATTGCTCGCCGGTTTGACTCCGGTTTATCCAACAACGGGGGTTGGCGTTTGCGCACTGAACCCTTGTGTTGTTGTGCTGTGGATTTCAGAGGATAGCTCATTAAGGTAGCAGACACACCCTGGATTTTCTGAACCATCGCACAACAACTCGGCGATTTGGGCTGATGCTCTTTCCGATTGACTGGCGGGAGTCCGCGGTCCATGCTGCCAGAGACAAGTTCAGGAGAGTTGGCCCAGACCTGGTCTTGCTTGCTCTCAGAATATGGTTGAATCACTCCACTTGGGTCGGGTTTGGCTCGCTGGCCTTACCTCGTTCGCGTACTCGGCGTCGATCGCCAGGATGCTCTCGGGCGGGTGCGAGGCCCTGAGGCGGTTCCCGACAGACGCCTTGATGGACACGGAGTGGTGCGAAGGCATGCCAGACACCCGACACGCAACCGGTAAGCCCGGAATGCTTGATTGTGATGACATGTTCCGTGTTCGTGGGGTCACTGTTGGAGAAATCCCAGTCCACCAGCCTGCACAAATTAACCTAAGATGAAAAGCGGCCACTGTCAACTGAACTTGGGGACACCTTGTTGGAAAGCGCTGGAAGAGAGACCCAAGAGGAAATCAAAGGGCCACAAGTCAAGTTGCCTTTTTGTTGCCATGTGGGGATGCGGCCTCTTCCCCACTCCCGAGAGGGTCGGAAGGAAGAGCGCCGAACAAATTGCCAAACAAGGTCCGAAAAGGAGCTGTTTTGGGGCGCAGGAAGTGTCCTCTTTCGGGGCTTGCCTTTGGTGATTTCCCTGCTCGGTTCAAGATCAAGTTGACACTTTTAGAAGTGGTTGAATCCCTTTGTTCCCCTCCCCCAATAATTCGTTGCGCCGAACAGACAGTGCGCGCCAATCGCAATCACTCAGGAACGCCAAGTAAGGTCAGTGCAGGTCGATACACTTGGGACAAAGCAACACACGGAAGCTGACACACCATGGCCATTTCGACATAGAGAGGCAACCGCTGCAAGAACATCAGTGTCTTTCCAGGGGTCAGGTTGGTTGCTTTTTATGTCCAAAAGCCAGCTGTCAAATAGGGTTGTTTCTCCGTTCGGTGGAATCGCCATCCATCCGGCACAAGTGGCCTTAAAATGGGCCTCCATCTCCTCGCCAAACTCAACATAGACTACCATACTTTGGGCAGTTGCCCAAGTGACCGAACGCAGGGTGGCCACCTCACCCGAACCTCATGCGTAACAAACAACCAGACAAAACAAGACAAGACCAGCCAAAAACCAAGCAAACCATCGAACGAACCACAGCACAAGCAAGCAAGTGAGCGAGCGAGCGAGCGGGCAAGCGAGCGGGCAAGCGGGCAAGCAGGCAGGCAGGCAGACAGACAGAGACAGACAGACAGACAGAGACAGAGACAGAGACAGACACAGACACAGACACAGACACAGACACAGACACAGACACAGACACAGACACAGACACAGACAGACAGAGACAGACAGACAGACAGACAGACAGACAGACGGACAGACGGACAGACGGACAAATCGACAGACAAACAAGCAATCAAAAAAACAAGCGCAAACAAGCTTTCAAACTAGCAGACAAACAAGCAAGCAAGCAAGCAAGCAAGCAAGCAAGCAAGCAAGCAAGCAACATACCAACCTTCACTGCTATTGGGTTGGATCCTTAGACTTTAACTTTTTTGGGAAATACAGGCGTTTTGCATTAAACCTCCAAAACGTTAAACTTTTTGCAGGAGGGTCAACAGCAACCAACCAACCAACCAACCAACCAGCCAGCAAACCAACCAACCAACCAACCAACCAACCAACCAACCAACCAACCAACCAACCAACCAACCAACCAACCAACCAACCAACCAAGCAACCAGGCACAAATAAGCAAGGACAAGCAAACAAGCAAGAACAAGCACACAAACAACAGATCAGAAAACAAACAGGAACAGATGAAGAATAGCTTACGCGTAAGAGCAAACAACCAAACAAATAAACAAGCAATCAAACAGAATCAAACACACAAGCAAGCAAGCAATCAAACAAGCAAGCCAGCAAGCCAGCAAACAAGCAAGCAAGCAATCAAACAAGCAAGCCAACAAACAAGCAAGCAAGCAATCAAACAAGCAAGCCAGCAAACAAGCAAGCAAGGAGCACACGAGCAAACGAGCAAGCAAGCAGATGTGCAAGCAAGCAAAGAAACAAGCAAAGAAACAATCCAGCAAACAAACAAATAGGCAAGGGAAACAAACAGAAGTCCCAAGAAGGAGGGTGGAGAAGCGTTCCCAAGGTTCATTAGAATCCCTGGAGCCAGGAGTTTGGATTTCAGGTTTTGGCAAGTCTCTGGTTGGTTCGGCGCCAAACGAGAACAAATGCGTGTCCTGGTTTCCGCGCCTGTTTGTAGCGCCTTTCCTTTTTTTCCCGTCACTTGCTTAGCATTCTTGAAACCACGGTCGAAACAAAGAACGAAAGCTTGTCTTGCTGCTTGCAACTAAGGACCTGTTCCGGCCTTTGGCGCATTTGTGCCCCCAGAGCTGTGGCTGCAACATCTCGGCGGGAGCTGCTCTGCCGAGCTATTGCCCCATCAGCTGCAATTTCTCCCAGTAGACGGAAGTAGAGTTCGGTCCATGGGGTTCCTGGACCATGAGTAGCTTCCTCGATCAAAGGATCGGAGTTCCGCAGGAATCCAGGGCTTATTGGTCTTCGGAAGAGCGGTTGCTTTTCTTGGCGCCATTTATTTTTGACGTCCACGTCAATGCCACCGACCAGTGATCACACTTGAAAGCCATGTCACGTGCGGGAGCGCGGGAGGGTTCAAGTTGAATTGTGACACTGCGCCTGTGAGGTGTGCCAGGTTTTCAGGGCAGATCTGCTGATTTGCCTCCGCGTGCTGTGTAGCGCAGGCTTGCTTAAAGCACCGGCCGCAGAGCACCGGCTTACTGCCGTGAAAAGTTGAGCTGCTTGGGTGACAGTGACAAATTCTCACACTAATTGGGGATAGGGATGGGGGGTCAAGGGCCGAGTGTCGCACTAGATTTTGCCTCTTTGCCAGTTGTGCTTTCTCTTTCGAGAATGCCCATTTTCCCACTGACCGGCGAACTAAAGCAGGGGGTTAGGGAGCAACCAGTTGCGATGTGATCTTGCGCATGTTAAACTTGACCTTGCAAATCCACGCGAGCGGGTGAGGGGGGGAAGAGCCAAGAACCCGGAACAAAGCACCGTGCGGTGCGGTGTATCGGTCACGACGTTGCGTTCAGGCAGAGGATAGCAAGCTCTTCACGGTGAGCAACGAGGAGTTGCAGCGACTCCGCCAGGAAGAGGCGGGGTTTCCATCCCGTTGCGAGCCTTAGGAGTGCTCGCCATAAAGATGACCGAAACGCAAGGGGGCACTTAGCTTCGTTTCCTAGAACTGTTTGCAGTGTTTGCAGTGACTGATAGGTCTCTTTTTGCTCGTGGAATCACTGTGTGTGTGTGTGCTTTCAAATGAACCCTAAAAGTGTTTGGCACCTTTCCCAATGTGTTGCTTCATTCTGTCCGGCAGACTTTCACTCTGTCTCTTTCTTTCTTTCTTTCTTTCTTTCTTTCTTTCTTTCTTTCTTTCTTTCTTTCTCCCGTTCTTTCTCCCGTTCTTTCTTTTTTTATGTCTTTCTTCCTTTCTTCCTTTCTTCCTTTCTTCCTTTCTTCCTTTCTTCCTTTCTTCCTTTCTTCCTTTGATCCTTTCTTCCTTTCTTCCTTTCTTCCTTTCTTCCTTTCGTCCTTTCTTCCTTTCTTCCTTTCTTCCTTTCTTCCTTTCTTCCTTTCTTCCTTTCTTCCTTTCTTCCTTTCTTCCTTTCTTCCTTTCTTCCTTTCTTCCTTCCTTTCTTTCTTTCTTTCTTTCTTTCTTTCTTTCTTTCTTTCTTTCTTTCTCTCTCTCTCTCCCTGTCTCTTTCTCTGGAGGTGCCATAAAGTAAAATTGGTGCTCACAGGGGAACAAAAGGACGCCCACTTTAGGATCACTTTTTTTAGAAACACCCAAACGGCCCAAACTTCAAAACTTGAAAGGTGGCTGCTTTACAACCATACCCACCTGCTCCACCAAGCCAACCCCGAGAAGGGTCCAGAAGAAATTTGTTCTAACTTGTTTTCTCGGATTCCATGATTTGTGCGAAGACTTTTGCGGATGGGAAGAGTTTCAGAATCGATGCCAGGAGTTCCGGCGCCGTTATGAGAAGGACCGGGAGGAGGCGCATCTGAGCGAACGTCAACTCATAGCCATGTTAGCGGTCCTGGCTTTGAAGCGCAACCCATGTGTCGGTGTAATCGATTGCAAAGGGAAGCCGACTTTTGGAAACTTGGCACAGAGCAAGGAAATGGAGTGATTAGAGTTGGTGGAGCTCCGGTTGACCAATCAACGAGCTAAACTTGATTGCTGTCACTGCTTCTTTGGTTGTGTTGGCAGATGGTTCCATTGCTGCTCCATTTCTATTTGAGCAGCGTTCTATATATACCCTTCAATTGCAAGTGGTATTCGTGAGCAGTCGCGACGCGCAGAAGGCCGCGGAAGGGTTTGCGGAAGGGTTTGATTGCCGATTCGCAAAAGGTACGCGTAAACATGATGCAAAACAAAGGCAGAGTCCAATCTTGTCCAATCCAAAAGCAGCGACTAAGACAGCTCAGCTACAGATCTTCGTTTGCAGAGCCCTACAATTGTTCCAGGCTCAGGCAACATTGTTCGCTGCTTATGTCACATGGCTCTTGTAATGCGCAGCTGGTTCACCAGTAGTGCTGACAAGACAAAGAAGCAGCCAACGCACCCACGGAGTCTGAAAATGCCGGCGAAATCCGCGCAAGCCCCGGCATAAGCTCCGCGCAAGGGGCTGGGTGCCCCAGCTCCGGCCCATCCGGCCCATCCGGCCCAAGCCCAAGCCATGATTCCAGCTTACTCCCAGGTGTCAGCGTCAGGTTGCTGCAGCTCTTGTTTGACGCGTTTTGTCCTCCAGCTTGCGCGGATGGTAGGCGCCTTTGTCTTCCACACGAGGAAGGCTCTGCTTTTGTGGTTGCGCTGTGTTCGCGCAAGCGAAAACACAAGAACCACTCAATTGTAAGCCCGCGCAGGCGTTTGCTATGTAGACGCCACTTGCAGAAGCTACCCTCGCAGCCGTGGGTAGAAGCCCCACGTAGGCCCTCGCGAAAGGAATTTGTTAGTGTCTCTCCTCCACCCAGCAACTTAGAACAACGGTAACAGCGCTCATTTGTTGCTGGTTGTGTAGTTATCAGTCTTGGTCGTTTGATGCATGTTTGGATTTCCCGTGTTGTTTCCAATGCTTCTCAGGGTTTTACACAAAACCAAGTTGACAGGAATGTTCGGGGCATTCGCCCCGATTTGGAGAAGCCCATTTGTGGCTGCCACTTCCCGGCAAGGCCTCAGATCAGGAGCCAGAAGTGGCGGAGGCGGAGGAGCAGATAGATCGCAGAAAGTCCGAGGGGTCAGACAGGTCTCCTTTAGTGGCGTTCCAATCAACGAGGTCCCCCAGTAGTGCCCTTTCTCTCCCCTTTTTTGGTTGGTAGGGTTCCCCTACTAAAAAGAAATCTGCAGAAAAAAGGTGGGCACCAGTATTCTAACCTCTCGAATCTGGAGGACCTAGTCAAGGTTGTGGATTCGGATTAGCTGCTGCATTGTGAACAGCTCATCTTTTGGGCGGTTTGAAACATCACCTTTCCACAGGAGGACACAGACAAGAAGCGGAAGGCAGGGTGTCCAAGGGGCGGATTGGCGCTGGATGCGTGACCCAAGACACGCTTCAATCGGTATCTGGTTTTGAGATGTGAATCTCCTTGTGGATGGTGTTCAAAGTTGTGATCTTTGTGACGCCAACATGGACAAATGAGCATTATTCATTGCAGCCTTGAAGGGAAAACAGGGGCCATAAGTATTCCTGAGGTCCATGTTACTCTACAGCTAATTTTGTGAATGAGGTTTCCGTTATTCCTTCCTTCCTTCCTTCCTTCCTTCCTTCCTTCCTTCCTTCCTTCCTTCCTTTCTTCCTTCCTTCCTTCCTTCCTTCCTTCCTTTCTTCCTTTCTTCCTTTCTTCCTTTCTTCCTTCCTCTTCTTCCTTTCTTCCTTTCTTCCTTTCTTCCTTTCTTCCTTTCTTCCTTTCTTCCTTTCTTCCTTTCTTCCTTTCTTCCTTTCTTCCTTTCTTCCTTTCTTCCTTTCTTCCTTTCTTCCTTTCTTCCTTTCTTCCTTTCTTCCTTTCTGCCTTCCTTTTCCGCCTCTGCCTTCCTCTTCCGCCTTACCTTCCTGCCTTCTTGTGTTGCCGCCTTCCTTCCTGCCTTCCTGCTTGCCTCCTCCATGTTTCAATTGCCCTGTTTCTTCTTTCCTCCCTTCTTTCCTCCCTCCCTCCAGCCCTCCCTCCCTCCCTCCCTTCCCCTCCCTTCCCCTCCCTTCCCCTCCCTTCCCCTCCCTTCCCCTCCCCTCCCTTCCCCTTCCTTCCCCTCCCTTCCCCTCCCTTCCCCTCCCTTCCCCTCCCTTCCCCTCCCTTCCCCTCCCTTCCCCTCCCTTCCCCTCCCTTCCCCTCCCTTCCCCTCCCTTCCCCTCCCTTCCCTCCCTTCCCCTCCCTTCCCTCCCCCTCCCTCCCCCTTCCCCTCCCCCTCCCTTCCCCCCTTCCCCTCCCTTCCCCCCCTCCCTTCCCTCCCCTCCCTTCTCCTCCCTTCTCCCTTCCCCTCCCTTCCCCCTCCCTTCCCCTCCCTTCCCTCCCTTCCCCTCCCTTCCCCTCCCTTCCCCCTCCCTTCCCCCTCCCTTCCCCCTCCCTTCCCCCTCCCTTCCCCCTTCTGCTCTTCCCTCCTTCCTGCCTCCCTTCCTGCCTTCCTCCCTTCATCCCTTCCCCCCTTCCTCCCTTCCTCCCTTCCTCCCTTCCTTCCCTCCCATCCCTCCCCTCCCTCCCTCGCTTCCCTTCCTGCCTTCCTGCCTCCCTTCCGTTTTCCTTTTTTCCTGTCCTTCCTTTCTTTACGTTCCTTCTTGCAAGTGTTTCTGCTTCCCTTCCTCCCTGCCTCTCTTTATGCTCCTCTTGTTCTACTCGCGCAGTACTTGTAGAGGAAGTGTCAGAAAATACAAGCTGCTGGAAAACGACAGGGGACTCTCAAACTATGTAGCGAAACAACCATGCCTCATATGGTCGTCGCTTCCTCCAGTCCAATGCCCTCCGGGGGCGGCTGTTGGCATTGCCAGACAGCCCCACTTTTGGCGGGTTGGTGCGAATGTAACCTCCGTTGGAGAAGCCTGAGTTTGTTGGGTGCCACACGACACCATTCCTTTTATTTTGCAAGGAGCCACCAAAAGTAGTCTATGGGCCACGTGCCACTGCCAGGCTGAGGACGCCGTCGGAGGCAGTTGCGTGCAAAGGGGGACGCAGGTGTGCACCTCCCCTAAACCACTCCGAGAGAACCCAAGAGTCTTCAGTTCGTTTGAGGAGCTCGGTGCTTTCTGTTTACTAGTGGCTTAGAACTGCTTGGTGCTGGTTAGTCCTGGTTGAGGATTGCTCCCAGTACTGGTTTGATGTTGGTCTGGCATTGATTCATTTCATTTTAATGATAGTGCTTTAGTATTGGTTTGCTTTTGGTTGAGTATTGCTTAGTGTGGGCAATACTGCTCCAGTGGAGCCGCTTGGGAAGCAAACACTTCCATGGAACCATGGTCTTGGAGAACGCCTTGTTGCCCAAGCACCCGCTCGGGTTTCCTTGGCAGCACGTGGCCCCTTCGAGCGTCAGGCGAAGGCTTGGAGGAGCCAGAGCAGAAAGTGGCCAAGCGCCGCGCTCGGGCAGGTTGGAACCCTCAAATGGGTTGGCAAAATTGGGGGAGGGGGGGTCACGGAGCCAAAAATAATGGGTTTCCAACGGTCTGGCTCGGCGCCGAGGACCCAGGAGGATGGGCAAGAAGACGATGACTGAGCCTCGCCGCATTTCAGGCCGAGGGCTGGGCGTGAGGATTCCAGCTTGTCTCAGCAGCGGGTTGAATGGTGCTGGCGCTTGGAAAGGTTGCCTTCTTTGGCCACATTGGTGTTCTAGTCCTTGTCTTTGCACATGTTGTTAGTGTTGCGTGGTCGTTGGCATTTCTTCGGAAGGGGGGCCCCGTTGATCATAAAGAGATTAAGTGCTGTTGGTTTACCCGTGTTTCCCTCAAGAACAATCTGTGTTCCAGCCTGCTCAATTCCGACATTGTTGGAGATGGTTGAGGGAATAAGCTTTCCCGTGAGACCTTTCCATGACTGCTTTATCACCTCTAAAAACGGTTCCCTTGGTATCACAGACAGTGGCCCTCAAACTCAATTTCCACGACCATGCAATTGGACTTACCTCACACCAGCTCAGAAAACCTGAGTGGGTGGGTTGGGGGCGGGGGAACATGCAACTTGTTCACTTATGTGTCAAATCTGGTAGAACTGTACCTCGATAAACGACATGGACAGGCCCAGTTGAACAAATTACTTGTTAAATCTGTTCTACAGAAATCTGGAAGCCACGCGCATCGCCAGGCTGCGTTCAAAATCATAGCCGGGCTCACGCCATACCCACAGACACGCTGCAAACTTCAGCTATCAACATTGTCAAAATCGAAGTATGCAGCTCAAGCAACAGCACATGTCGTGTACCCGCCGAGAAGTGTCCTGAGTCTGAATGGAACTTCTCCCAGAGCATCCACCCTTTTTCAATGGAAACTTGAAGGGATTCCCCATAAAGAACTAAGGTTCCACCAAAGACCAGCCACTTTTCAATATGACCAAGCCACACCTCCTTGGGCCATCGAGCCCGCCAACTTTGTCGGCTGCATCGTTTGGCAGCGCCCTCTCAGATGTGCGCCCGGGATCTAATCGAAGTGGCGGCTCTCCAGTCAGGGAAGTTGGCGAGAGGGTTTTGGCAGCTGTTTTTGTCTGTTGAAGTGATGGGCGAATTGTGAGCACTAACATCTGGCCTGGGCTGGACATAGGTGATGGCAGGACCCATCCACAACCCCCACCCCCCTATCGCACAGATATCTGAAACCGTTGAATTTCTGCGTTCGATTGAGAGGCGGATCGAATCGCCAGGCCAAAGGTTGCCTGACGGCGAGGACTACACACGCGGACCGAAAAATAGCGCTCGACGTGTTGGCCGAAGGTGTCGAACTCCTTGCAGCCTTTGCTTTTTTGGATGAAGTGGTAACACACTTGGAAACATCCAGGAGTAATCCTATTTGCACTATGCCCTAACATACAGCGGATCATGAGGCGCAACTGGAAGTCGTATGGGAGGTCTGGAACATCAACATCTACGTCCCCTTGTAGCTTCCTTGAGGGGCCACCTCGGCCGCCAGGTCTTCCCAAAACGCAGTGCTGATTGAGCCAGCAAAGTTCAAGAGCACCAAATCAAATGGTTCTCATAGACTGATGTGTGGGTTTGGCGGTTTTCCTAGACAATACTGATTAAGCCAGAACCCCATGGTTGGCGCGTCCCCTCACGAGCTTCCACAGAACAGCTGGTATTTGACGACATTTGTTGGCTCGCCTGGGCAATCGCTCAATGCAGCTTTCCTCAAGCGGAGAACGCCTCTGGGAGTGCGCAAGGAAAGAGCTGGCCTAAGAACGCCTGGACATGGATCTGGCAAAAGCGTTTCAGCGCAAGGTGGCGATTTCCCACTCCGCTCCAAGCAATGGTTGCTGAACACGTGGTCTCAAAATAGGAGTTGCTTGGGATTGAAACCGGCAGGGTTCAAGCGAGTCGTCAAGGGGCTGCCCCGCCTTGAGGCATTCGAAGTATCTCTCTTGTGGCACCGACATGTCACTTATGTTGGTTCATGTGTTTCAGGGGAAGAGCTGCAAGAGCCGAGGGGCCATTGCTAACGCAAGGCTTTCAAGCACGGGTTCGGCCCTCACGTGACGATGTCGGGCCTCTCCGAGCGCGAAGCTTTCCAGCGGGACGGTTTTCTGAAAGTTGAGCCTTGGTTGGAGACGGCTACGTGGGGTTTTCACCTCAAGCGAATCCAATGAGAGGAGCCTGGGAGGTCCTGGAAAGCCACTTGCCTTTCAAAGGGACCAACATGTTGCAAGGACTGGGTTGGGATACTGGAATGATCAGGTGACGGGTAGGAACGCAGATAGGAAGATGGCATCTGCGGAACTGCATTTTGGCCAGCTGCCAAGACTAGTCCTTTTTGGACGAGAGCCACAGGAAGCCAACACAAGAACATTCTGAGCAAAGGTTTGGTGATGCATACCCTGCATGAACGGAACGCTAGACTTGAATTGTAAATCCCGAGCCCCAAGTTGCGCAAGTAGTCACTTTGGGAGCAAAAGTACAGAGACCATGCCACCTCTCTTGCGGAGGAGCCATGTGAGTAGATATACATGTGTGTCTGTCTCAGAATACGGGAGCCCCTGCCCTAAAATGGCTGTTGTCCTTTTCCTTTCACCTCAGTGTCCTATCATTTCACTGTTTGTTTTGCGGCCCGATTATTTTAACGCCTCCGGCTCAGGCCGCCGCCACTACAGGCCTGCTTTCTTAATTGTGTCCCTTTGGAATTGTCCCATTGGAAGTTGTCCTGTGAATTTTCTCATCGCCTATCCCACTGGACTTCTCCAATTGGAAGTCCCTCCTTTCCTCCGCAAGATCTATCCCCCCTTTCCCCCACAAAGATCTGTTCCCCTCTTTCCCCTCCTAAGATCTGTTCCTCCCTTCCCCCCTAAGATCTTTCCCCCCTTGTCCCCCCTAAAATCTGTCCCCCGTTCCCCCCCTCAACTCGTTTCCCCCTCTTTCCCCTCCTAAGATCTTCCCCCTTCCCCTTGTAAGATCGTTTCCCCCCTTTCCCCCACAAAGTTTTGTTCCCCTCTTTCCTCCAAAGATCTTCCCCCATAAGATCTTTTCTCCTTTCCCCCCGTAAGACCCTTTTCCCACTTTCCGGCAGTGAAATCTTTTCCCCCGTGTCCCCCCCAAGATCTTTTCCCCCTTTCCCGCACAAAAGATTTGTTCCCGTCTTTCCCTTCCTAAGATCTGTTCCCCCATTCCCCCCTAAGATCTTTCCCCCCTTGTCCCCCCCAAGATTTTTTGCCACCTTCCCCCTAAAATCGTTTCCCCCCTTTCCCGCCCTAAGATCCTTTCCCCCCCTTTCCCCCTTCTAAGATCTTTTCCTTTCCCCACCTAAGATCTGTTCCCCCCTTTCCCCCCCGTAAGATCTTGCCGCACCGTTTCCCCCTTAAGACCTTTTTCCCCTTGCCCCCTAAGATCTTTGCTCCCTTTCCCCCCTAAGATTTTTTTCCCAGTCACCTGCATCATCCGGGTCCTTGGCAGATACTGATGCGGATGATGTACGGGATGCTGGCGATGTTGTGCTGGTGAAGCTGTGGGCCTGGGGAGGGGTAAGAGGGGAAACGACCATTTGAAGTCCTCCCATGGCCACTGACCCTTCAAGCCTTATGGAACCGCTCAATTGGAGAGAGAGCCCGATCGAATGTCAAGTTTATGGTGTTCTTGTTGAGCTGACAGGCGTGCCCTCGAACTGAGGAGAGTTTGATCAGCAAAGAGTTGGCCAAAGAGCTGAGGGAGCACTACGAGGAGCTCTTCGCCGGGAAGTTTCCCACAGGCCGAGCTGCCGAACTGCTATTAGATTTTTTCGATGGAACGGCGCAGGCGCATTGGGGCGTGCAGGGCCGGTGTGCGTACATAACCCTTTGGCCCTCGCTTCCCACCATTGTCTCTTGCTTGTGTTTTTGGTGCTTCACTTGTGTATGTGATGCAGCTGCAATGAAGTCTGGGTCAGCTGGCAAGAAAAGCGGTGTTTGGCTATTTTTGCGTGGCACTTTGCTTCCGAAGCTTCCTTTTGTTTTTTGCGCGATGCACACAGTCTGCCAAAATGTTGCGCGGGTAACGGGTTGCGCTGTGTCGAAATGTTGCCAGCCACAGCAAGATGCCAGTGAGGTGATGCGGAACTTAGCGGGCCGCGCAGACGCGCGGCTTGTTTTCTGATTCCTTGCCAGATCCTGAGGCGCCATTGAAGTGGCTGGCGGCGCTGGTTGGAATTTTGTCGCTGTGTCCATGTGGTAGCAGGTGCGTTTGGGTGGGATATGAGGTGTACGAGGCAGACGAGTTTGGATGGGGCATTGAGTGCCTTGATGGCACAGAAAATTTCTCTCGCTTTGTGAATGGGTGCGGGCCCGTGTGGGGCCATGTGTGGACGGGTATGGCAAAGTGTGCCAACCGATCAAGGGCCCGTGGCCATGTGGCCGCTTGTGGCTTCGGTAAGCCGACGAACGCCGAACCATTCAGCGTGTGTTTGAAGCTCGCACTTTCGATTTTCGCCTGACAAAATGGCTGTTGCTTGGCTTGAGGAAGCGGCCCAGCTTGGAGTTTCTGAATCAGTGGCAGATGAGCTGTTGCGGCTGGGGTGTCCTGGACTCGCAGTCCTTTGAGCAGTTCTTGAAGCATGTCCTGAAAGTTGTTCCGAACGGGTGTGCGCACAGACATGTTGGCCGGCGCCCTGGTTAGGACGCAGGCAAAGTCTCCACCGCAGACCAGAGCGCACGCGAGGAGCTGGAGAAATCATTCCCGGCACCATGGTCACAAGCAGCACCAGCACCTGCGTCCACGGCAGTGCCAAGTGGCTGCGTCCACACGTCAAGGTGGATCACTTGCACCCGTTGCGCAAACAAGTAGATTTTTTAGTGCGCATGGTTCCCCGCTTGCCCGCTCAGGCTCAAGAGAAGTGTTCTCGCAGTTTGCTGAGCGGGGAGGAGGCGCAAATGGTGCGTCAGCCAGCCTTGCAACAGGGCGGCTTTCCTGACGGGGGACATCGATGGTTCTTTGCCGCAGCTGCTTTCGTATCGCCGCTTCAGGGAAACGGGGCGCTTGTTCCCCTGACTGCAGAAGAGAAGAGGCGGCTGCAGACTTACCTGTTCCATTTTACTTTCAAGGACGAGTGGCGCGTCAGGTGTCGCTGGGCTGCTTAAAAGGCTGCTCGAGTCTCTAAATTCCTTGTTCCGCAGCTTCATGGTTACATCTACATTGGCCACGGGCTTTTTGTCTGTTGTGATGGCGGGATGATTTTGCTGCACGTTCTGTCACCTGTGTGGCCTTTGGTCACTTGCTCCTCTTTGTTGCTTCTTGTAAGAGTTCCTGTCAGCTGGGAGGATAGGCTGGGATTTTGCTGGTTGCATCCAACCATTGTACAAACTACTTTGCCGGCTGCGCGTTCGGCTCATTGCCTGTTGGTCATTTTGGGTTGCTTGCAGAATCACTTTGGGCGCGCCTCTGCCAGGCTGTGTGACACTCAGCAGGGCTGGAAACTGCACTGCTGCGGCTGCCGACGCTTACGCCGCAGCCGATGACGCAATTTTGGGTGCTTACGCATGGTGGGTTGCTGCGGGAGCCACAGCGCGCTGCTTTCAGACCGCTTGGGAAGATTGGGCGCTCGGTTCAACTTCAGTCTTGCATCGCTGCTCTGGAGAAGGGTCGCGGAGCTGTTTTGTGTTTCCACCAGCTCGATAACTCAGGAAGCAACTTGCCATGTCAGAGCCATGGTCCTTTGTGCTTCAGGCGGCCGGGTGTTGGCGCTGCAAGCTTGGCGTGGCTCTGTGTTTGCATCATGTTGCAGGTGTGCAAAACAAGTGGGCAGATCAGCTAGTTGGACGGGTTGGCGCGCAGACTTAAGCAAGGTTTTGCAGGAGCGGCGGCGTGGGTGAAGCAAGCGCGCCTGCCTGGTGTAGCAGCACGTCGTGCCTGACGGCACTTGTCGTTATTTAGAGCGCTTTGCTCTGCAGTTGGGGCTTGTCTCGTTTGGCCGCTTTTCTGGTTAGGGCAGATGGACTGGCCCGACTGTGGGGCCTCCGCGCCATGCATTCGCCCGGTGTGGCCACCGGCCCTGTTCGGCCCAAAACGCAGAAACAACGAACAAGATCCACAACAGATCCACCAATGAAGGTAGGAATCCATCCGCCCGAGTCCCGGGGGGCGCACCCCGCCAACCCTTCAACAATCAGGGCCTGCGAAACTGGGGCCTAGTTCCCGCTTCCCTTCAGAACCGCTGCCTTCGCCACCGATGGCCGCCAAACCGGACTTCTCCGGGTTGCTGAGGATCACCGTCCACAGGGCCGTGGAGACATCCCCCACGCCAGTGGACGAGCTGAACCGCAGGCGCGGTGTGCTCTCGTTTCGGGGGCTCGCGGGCTCATCCATCACCAGCTGCAGGCAAGTTGCCTTGTCTTTGTGCCAGCCCGTGATCTGGAGCAGCCGTGAGCCCCCTCTGCCCGCCTTCCAGAAGCCCTTGCAGAACCTGCACATGTAGCCGCCCGTGGTCTTGAACTTCCTTGTTCACCACTTCCCAGGCGCTGATGCTGGGCAAGACCAGCCCGCACTCCGCCGAGCCCCAGAACGCGCTCCGTCTTGTAGGCCTTCCCCACCACTGCCATCACCGTGGCCGTGGTGATGGGCGGGTAGCGCCTGGTGCCCTGGTCTGTGGTGCGCAGGGTGGTGTCCGCTCCGGCCAGGACCTTGTGCTTTGGACCCGCCTCCCCTCCAGGGCCGGAGGCACCAGTCCGGCCAGCTTGGTGTACACCGCGCCGAAGTCCTTGAGTGTGATCCGCTCATTGCAGATGGTCCGGAATCTCAGGGCCTCCTTGCTGTCGTGGACTGGTGCCACCGGCAACTCCATCACGGGCGTGGGGCGATTCACAATGAAGTTCTTCGCAGCCAGAAACGTCCCCATCTCCTTGAAGATGTAGCTCCACTCCTGCTTGCTGCGGGGCTTCGGGATGCCAAGGCTCTCCATGAAGGTTACCGCCTCCTTCCGCATCTGGAGGATGTTCCCCCGTGCGCTGCGGCTTCACCACCAAGGGGAACGTTGCCCAAGCCGAGTAGATGCACTAAAACGTGAACCGGTGGGCATAGACGGGAGGTCCCATGTCCTGGTCTGCCTCGACCAGAAGACCATGCTTGGCCCAGAACGCCCCCACGATCTCCTCCGGCAGGGGGCGTTCCCCCCCGAGACACCTGCTCCTTGATCTCCAGGGCCCCGTAGATGATCGGGTCGATGTGGTCCGTCTCATACACACACGGGTGTGTCCTGCGCTCAATGGCCAGGATCTCATCCGGCGAGAGCTTGAACTGCGCTCCGCGTGCGGGGGGATCTCACCGTGGGCGTGCTGGGATTGGGCGGGCTGCAGGTTGTACCACCTGCAGCCTGAGTGGTCAATCTCTGCACAGCAAAGTGTATTGAGGGTTGTCCCAGGGGCACGGCCAGCACGCCTACATAACCTTGCTCCCACCATCGTCTGCTTGTGTTTTCGGCGCTTCTTGCGTGTGTTTGTGCTTGCAGCTGCAATGAAGTCTGGGTTGGGTCTGAGCGCAGCTAGCGAGAAACGCCCACCCACCCACCCTGATCATCACTTGTTGTTTGTGAAGTTGTGGGCCCAGCCTCAGTGGTCAATCTCTGCGGTGAAAAGTGCGTGTGGGCAACTTAGGGATTGAGGGCTGTTTGGCGTTCAATGTTCCGTTTGTTCCAAATGTGCTGGGACATGTAACAACTTCCGGGCCAAAAGGCAATCCCTCGAGGCGTCTACCCCGATGAGTGGCACTGGCGGGAGGGCATCTCCAAGCCGGACAAGTTCCGGGAGATCGTGAACGCCTGGAGCCTTTCGAAGAACGCTGATCGAAATGAGGGGGGACAAGAACGTCTCAGGGGCCCCCCACGTGTCAGATGCATATCGGAACTTTAACACCAGCGGGCTCACTTCTTCTCATGTGTCTTGACGGCCCGAAAGTTTGACACTGAATTTTCATGAAGTGGAAGGCCACACGCAGCGCTAAAAGGCCTTTACACGTCGTCAAAGGGCAAACCAAAGAACTGATACCATTGAGCTTCGCAGCTGCTAGCATCAAGCTGACAAATGGTTGAGACCGAAGTGAAGCCAAGAGGAATAATCACCCAACAAACTCGCATGATGTTCCTTCAAAAGGAGGCTGGTCGTACAAATTGTTATAGAAATGGAATTCCTAGATCTAAAGCCTGTGACCCTTGAGCTGGGAGAGCTTGGTTTGATGAACCACCCTTTCAACATTAAAAGGCTAAGGCTTGAACTTGAGAATTTCAGCAACCCCCCAAACAGGTTGGACACTAAAGAGGACGGACCGCAAAACCCCTTTGTGTGACTGTTTACTATTTGGGGAGCACCTAAAAAGCGAGTTCCTAATGTTTGCCCGTTTGCCCGACTTTTAGGCCAGTTGTTTGTTGCCCGCGGGATTTTTCAGGCATTTTTCCCGACAAACAACATTCTACAATAGAGGCCCCAAATACGCCCCAATTCATCCCGCCAGCCAAGCGTTTTCCGTCATAAAATGTCAAATCTATGTGCACACAATACGCTGGCCGAGCAAAGGCTGCGTTTCTTGAAGTTCAAAACGATTATAACCCTTTCCCTCTACCTTCCTTTTCGATGAGAACTACGCAGGTTCACACGGTCAATTTTGGACCCTGGGAACCCCCTCTATCATAAATATTCAATGGTGTGATAACTGACATTGCACTTGTTCATTCCACCGTCGGTTGACCGGACAGGGTTTTTTTGCCAGCGGGTAAGAAGGAAATATGTTATCTGACCGGACTATATACATGCAGCTGTTCAAGCCCTTCTGGGCCAATGCCAATACATGTTGATAGATGTTCATGTAACACATACATTATTCAGACGTGCATATGCATTTATTCATGGGTTGTATGTGTTCACAAGATGCATCAACATGAACATACACACATATATTTATACATATATATATATAGGTATGTATGTGTTCATATGCATAAACACCCTGCATGCACCTTTCCAACACCCGTGTTTAGCCCACATTCCCACTTGGTCCTCCCCGCCAAAAAGCGCCGGCGAGGAAGAGCTCGCCGCTGGTGGCGTCGGTGGCGCTGAGCGCCCAGGTCATTGGGCGAAATTGGCGCAGCCGCCAAAAACCTGGGCGCAGAGAGAGACAGAACCAGCTTTGCCGGGGGTTGGGGTGGTATTCAGTTTGGGAATTCTAGTCATTTGCCCAGATTGAGCCTTTCCTTTGCTTGAAGGAAACCTATGAGTTGCTGTTGGGACGGTTTGAAGAGTCAGCTATTGGCCCTGAGCAAATCCAGATAAGTTGATGTTGGTTGCTTTGTGGAGAAGTCTTGGTTGAGGCCTCAGATGGGTCCGAACCGTAGTCCCAGGTTTAGGCAGCCCAGGTGGCGCAGAAGGCAGCGGCGCTAATGGGCTGGGAGGCGGTGCGCCTGGCGCAGGAGGATGTGCTGTGGAAGCCCCCAGGCGCGACTTGCGGGCTTTGCATTTTTTTCGCAAAAACATCAAGGGGGGGCCCCAAAAGGAGTCTTGGAGCAAAAAGTGTTGAAACCCGACAGGTTGCCAGGAGCCGGGTTCCTCGGTGGATTGTATTTGGCGCGATCCGGGCGCGATCCGCCTCCCACCCCCACTTACCAGGTGTTTGGGGGTTGGGTGCGTAAAAGAAAACAACCCCCAGAAAGTTCACGTCAGGCTTGTTAACTTCGGGTTCCACGCAACGGCCAGCCCAAAATTTGCCCACTGCACACCAATCCAATCAAACACTCGGAGTATAGTAGCATATGATCGGGGGCAGGATAATTGTCGTTGGCAAGTGTTTGAGAGTTGGTCGACAGAATCCGACGCTCATGGTGAGTTGTTAAAAAGAACGGGCCTCGATGAGGAAGCAAACTTGTCAACGGTACGGTTGTTCTTCAACCGCATTGCCTATGGCCTTTTATGCGTCTCTATTCCTTGTCTTAGAGACTGCGGAATGATTACGGATGACGCCGAAGAGGCTGAGGCAAAGTGCAGGGTCAGCAGTGGTGGGAGGATAGCGGCCCCGGCTTTGCGACCCAGGGCAACCAGACAGAGAGAGAGAAAGAGGAAGGCGTTAAGCATAAGTCGCATCAATGGACTGGGGACCTTGGATTCATCCGGGCGGTCCCAAAAGCCTAATCCCAAATTCCTGCCCCACTTCTTTTTGGATGTTTTTTTTCTTTTACAGGGCGGCAGTGTGATGCCAACCCAATGCATGGCTTGGCTGGTGGACAGGTGAGGTAGTTTCCTTCTTCTTGGAGCTCCAGGGTCGACTGGGCATGTTATGTGGCTGTGGTTCAGCTGCTCGAGAGGCGCCAGCGGTGTGGGCTACCACCAAGACTCAGCGTCCTCTGGGCTGCAGATAGAGCACTTGCGCGAGCAGCGGGGTGGTGCAAGAGTCTCGGGATCAAAGCATCTCACTGGAAAATGGTGCAATGAATACCAGTGGAACGTGCGGCAGTTGGCAGGACCCATAGATGGTTACCGGAGACCATGCAAACCCAACATGTTTGGGGCCGCCTTTTCAAAGCCAGGTACATTTCCCAAAACTTCCGGCCTCTGGAGAGCAATTCCGTGACTGTCTGGATTGCGCTGGATGACGCGGATGCGGATACCGGCGTGGCGCCTGGCTGCATGCAACCTATGGGGAAAAATCCACCCAGAGTGTGCAAGCCGGCATGACACCAAGCAGGTCGGCATTGCTTTTGTCAGGGCTCCTGCGCCACCCGAAACGCGCGTCACCTGGTCTCTCACATAGCAAATCAACCATTTAACTTCTAATGTGTAAATGCAGACCCATGTGTCACACGTCCCACAAGTGAAAATGTGATGCGTTGGGGGAGTGAGGTAGGCGATTGTGAGATTTCAGGCCTGTCATTGCCTTACGCCTGTTTTCAGGTGGCGAGGTAGCGACATGATGAGGTCCTAGCAGTTTGTAGTGGATTCGGTTGAAGAGCAACGACAAGATATGTGTCTTCTGAGCTTGTGAAGCAGCCATGCAAACGGCCTAGTGTAAGCGCATAAACAGCATATGTGACGCCACTCAGCGCCGACAAGGAAGTATTTTTTGTCTTGGCAGGCACTGGTGGGGCTTCGGCTGTGGCTGCCCATTGAGGTTGCAAGCGGCGTAATTCCTTGGCTTGATACGATTAGCTAGGCGAATTCAAAAGGCTGTGCGTCGTGGGCTCGGTTTACCAGGGGTCAACAAGTCACACGGGCAGATACTGCTTCTCAGGTGATTGACTTTGGGGAGGACGAAAAGAGAGAAAATTGGGAACCCCAAATTGGCGTGCTTCAGTTTTGTTTCGGTTTCCCTTTAGAGCCAAAGACGGGAAGTTGTGGCTCTCCCTTGCCTCTTTAAACCAAACACATACAGCCATGGAAGAAACACCGCCAAAAGATGACACCTTAAGAAGATACATGCCCACCTGGATTGACCATGGCTAGGAAGCAGTCCCAGCTGAATTGCCTTTTGACGGGCTCCCGGTGGCTGCCGTAAAGTCCGCAAGTCCTCAGGTGGAGTACGCCGTGGGCTCCCACCGCTGGCCGGCCTTTGAGTCCAGCGCCGTGAACTCCTCCTTTCACGGCGCCAAGGACGAGCAGCTTGGATAGGGCGACAGGGAAACAGATTCCGAACCGGGGTGTGTGTGTGTGTGTGATTTCATGAGGCGCAGAACTTAGAACAGTATTTGTTGATGCACAGAAGCTATCCGCATTGGGAGTTCTTCCTCCAGCTGCGAATCAAAGATGCGAACGCCCAAGCGCAATTCCTGCGGCCAAGCTCGAGCGACTGGCCCCGCCTCAGGCAGCGGAAGCGCTTGGCCCAGTCTGATTGGAGAGCAGCCTTGCCAGAGCGACCGCAGTCTGTGTTGCGCGTCTGCGATTCCTGCGGGCTGACCGTTGGCCTTTCAGCCTTCTCCCGCGGGCTGCAGCGCTTTGCAGGGATGGTGGTGTTTGCCGGATCTGCTGGAGCATGTCCCAACGCCGAGTGGCTGTCGGGCGGGCTGGACGAAGCTTGCAAGCGGTTTGGGGCAGCACGCGCGGCGGTGGCGGCGGGTTGGCGGGGCTGGCCAATGCAAAATACAAGCGTTCAACGTAGGTTCCGAAGGAACATGCATTTGGGAGCACCGTAAAATGTGGAATACTGTCGGATGTTTTAGAGATAGAATACCGCGACACGTGCTAAATATGTCAAAAGCTTGTGCGGTGACTAACTGCAAGTTCCTGAAGATTGAATATTTACACACGGCGTTGTTTCGAAGCTGGGTAGGAAGAGTCAGGTCTGCAACAGGGAGTTCTTGCGTGATCCCAAGATAGAAAAGCCATAAAATATCTAATCTCACATTGAAGTTCTAGCTGAGTTTGATTTAAACCCAGACTTGGACACGAATGGCTTCAAATTCTAGATTGAGATTGGGTTCTGAATGGGGGCACGTGTTTTAGAAACGTTGCGTACGCGTGTGTGTAATTATTTGTCATTTAGTCGTAACTTCTGGATGGTGTTGGCTCGCTGACCCGTAAATTGACTCGCCGTGATCCGGCAAATGGCAGCATTCTATCTCTACTGTGCGTGCATATAGCGCGCGAGCCACGTCATTCTAAGACGGCGAAAGTGCAGACAGCAGCGAGCCGAGACCTGATTGGCAAGGGAAATCCTATTTAAGCTCCATAAATCGAAACGCAAATTCGAACAAAGCCGCAAACTTGTTCGGCAAGGAGTGCCCATTTAGATTCGATTTCGTTCTGCAAATATTAGTTACAGAGAGAGCTCAAGGGGAAACCACTTGTTTTTGTTTGGGGAGTCATTGATTTACAAAAAGTCCTGCCTCGGCATGTTCAGGGCTTGGCAGAGTTGCGTGTTGGTTCCTGGTGTTTGTTGGTGTTTTCCAGATCCTTTTCCATGTCATCCAATTGACAGGTTGCAACAAAATCACGCAAGTCACTTTGCAAAAAATGGTCTCATCCACTGGGCCAGCCGAGGCTCGCCGCGGTGCGCGCCGCCGCAGAAGCCGCGAAGGCAGAGCTCGAGATTCGGCGCCTGGCAGTGCCTATGGGGGGCGCGGTGTTCCATCACCAGGACCAATCCGACGGGTCCGACGGGTCCGACGGGTCCGATATCAATCTGTTTGTTCACCGAACCATTCAGCCTGCGAGGCAAACCTTGATGGGTTTTACACCCGCCGTCCGTTTACACGCGGGTTGGTGGCAAATTCGCTCCAACCGCGCCCAGTTTCCATGGCCTTGAACAGGAAAACCTCAATGAACATGTCAAAAGAACTGGGATGTGAAGCGTTGGACGCCCTCCTTGCTTTGAGCATCGCTGGTCATTGTTCAAGGGCGTCGGTCCCCACAATAGAAGTTGAGATTGCCCACGCGTTGTTTCTTTCATGTTGTTTTGGGTGTCTAGCTTTGAGTCGATCACCATTTGCTCCAAAAGGAGGCGTTGGCCGTCGCTTTGTGTCAAAAGTAGAAAAGCGTAGATTCTGCAGACGCTGGCGCTCTATGCTGAATAAGGCTCAAAGTCTTCTGGATCCATCCCAACGGCCAGTGCTTCCCACTGGCGCAAGCTTCTGGCTCGCTTTGCCTTTGGAATCGATCCAAGAAGCAGGCAAGCAAACAAAGGGCCTCAAATACAACCCTCAGTCTTCTCACTCAAGTCCGTCCTTCCCGGTTCTCTTTGCGAGGACACGTGGCACGGCTCCGGGCCAAATCGCACCAGCGACCGGCCCCGGCGCGCTTTGGGCGTGCACCTGCTGCGGCGCCGGAGGTCCAAGCGGGCCAAGCGCGCGGGCGGAGGGCGGAGTGCGTCGTTTAGGAGTTGTTCGGTATGAAAGATTGGAGGATTGCACCCATGGACCCATGAAGAGATCCTTCAAAAGCCATCTTTTGGCCAGTTGGGTGTGCTTTCTGCGCTCCCTGTTGCCCCGCATACAAGAAAGCTGCTTGCTTTGGCCCTGAGCAACAGATAGATCGGACCAGAAGGTGGAGCCAAGACGCAATATGAGGCAATATGCTGACCAACTAGAAAATGTTCGCTCAAAAAGGAGACGCTTTCTGGTCTCCCAAAGAAACGCAAGCCTCGAGGAGTTCCTCCTCGTGACAGCGTTGGCAAACCTCTCCAATCGGGTAGCAAGTTATGAGAGTTTCCAAGAAGAAACCAACCAAAAAGTCGCTCGTTTTGACATGTGCCCCAAATTCACGATGTTAAAAGGAACCATGCCAAGTTGACCCCCCCCCCTGCCCGCAGGCAGTCTTCACAAGCGCAAGCCTTTCCAGTTGCAAAACCTCATGTTCTCGGCATGTGTCGTGCATCAATACGCAAGCGTTCCAAACATTTCTTCCCCAAGGCTTTCTGTTGCCCCCTCGCAATCTTGTTGGCTGTTCCCCCTTGGCTGACGAACGAAAACACATAGTTCAATTCCGGCCATGCACAAATTCCAAGGAGGGCTAGGCGTCAACGAATCGGATCAATGGCTTACCACTGTCGGGGGTTCGGTCAATGTCGTCGAGCGATTGCCTTGACGCTTGTCCACATCGCCTGGAGTTCCTGCAAGGCTCCTGTTTTGGAAACTGCTTGTTCTGTCGCTGCCTTTAGTGGCAGGGGCGTGTTTCTTCTTGACGCGTTTGGTTGTACTACAAGCCTCCTGTGGAAGAGTGTAGT
This sequence comes from Effrenium voratum, assembly GCA_963377175.1. Classification (NCBI taxonomy): domain Eukaryota; class Dinophyceae; order Suessiales; family Symbiodiniaceae; genus Effrenium; species Effrenium voratum. The sequence continues at coordinate 195,839 of CAUJNA010000070.1, forward strand.
TTTGTATATCTTCGGGCAGCTTCGCCCCGCATCTCAGGCATATCGCGGCATATCCCTGGTTCTGCGCCCCCAAGAGCTGATCCACTTGTCATTGGCAGTTCTTCGCGACAACGCTTGACCAGTTAAAAGGCTCAGGCAGGCTGTGGAATTTTTAGGAGGGAGAATGAGCCCGTAGGCGTTGCCTGGTATGCTTTCGAGTTAGGGGAGTTTGTCTCTTCAGTAGGAAGTCCTTGTTTTGGTCACACTAGTAGCGGTGAAGGGGACCCAAAGTTAAGAAAAGGGTATGTTTGCAGATTGAGGGGAGAGTGTTGGCCTTTGAGACTCAGCCCGAGCCACTGTGAAGTCACAGCTGTTTGAGGCGACGTCACCTTCAGGGCGGAGCCGCCGCCGGAGCCATCCGGGGGGCGGGGTCAGCAAAATCAACCGTTGCTGCGGTCTATTTGTAGATGACAGTTTTAGGGAGGACTTAGTGATGACTTGGTCTTGACACTCATGTCCTGCCAGCATCTTTCGAGCAATTCGGGTTCGCTTTCTGCAAAAAGCAAGTCAGATTTGGAGGTATCTGCAGTTTGGCTGAGGTGGGGTGGGTGGGTCGCTCCTTCTGAGCTGCCTTGACTGCATCAAGCATCGAACCCTGTTGATCCCAATGCATCTTGCATCTCAGAGCTTGTCCAGCTCAACTTGTTAGAAAGGGGGTTGGGTTGGTTGAGCTGTGGTAGAGTTTTGCTTGTTTTGGTTTTGTTTTGTTTTTTTTGCTGCAATGGTGCCTTGGAAGCACCTCAGTGATTTGGGCAGCGACAGCCCCCTGCCGTTGCCTGCCCGGCGCATAGCACATGTGAACTTTGATGTCGGTACCCCACGCCCTGTGCCAGCTGCACGACGGGCGGCTTCTTTTCAGTTCCATTCCTCGCCGCAACCTTTGCCTCCGGCGAAGCGGGCAAAGTTGGGCATGCCACCTTGGCAGCCAACACCTGTGAAGGAGCAAGCCTTGGCTATCATTCCCTCGTGTGTTGCGCGGCCATAGTATAATGAGCGCCTGCAGCCAAGGTTCAGTCGCGCAGTCTGCACGCGAGGCCAAATGATGCCAAATGATGCCGACCAAGACGGCAAGGGATGGTGTGGGGATGCTTAACCCGCTGCTGCCTTAATTCCAACTGGGGTGAGTTTTTACTTGCCGAGGTGCAAGAGATGCGGGCTGCTTGTCCCAAGCAAGATTTCTTGCTGCGTAATGGCGATAAAAAAAGACGCCCCCACGCAACGCGCAATGCGGGTAAGCGTGAAGTCCAGCCAAAGCAGTGGTGTAAGGTGTGAGCCTTCTAATAATTAAGTTGCTTAATATGTATTATATATATATATATATAGCCTGGCTTGGCTTCATGCTCAATTAACACCCTGTGTTTTGCCTTTTTTTCTCCGCTGAGCAGGCCCGCGTGGGTCCTTTTTCTCCGCTGAGTTTCGCTCCGCTGAGCTGACCCGAGTGGGTCCTTCTACTCCGCTGAGTTTCGCTCCGCTGAGCTTTGCTTTGAATCCCCCTGTTGCTTTTTTCGGGAGTGTTGTTTTTGCTCCGCTTGGGTGACCTGAAGTGGCCCTTGCTTTTTGTTGTTGGTTTTGTTGTGGTCTGGTCCCGAGTTGGCATTTATGCTTCCCACGCGGTTCAATTTGGTGCAGCTAGAGGGTTTCTGGCGCCTGGGTTGTAATTTGTGTGCGCCTTGCGTTCTATGGCTGCGCATGGCAGAAGGGGTTGAAGGATGCGCTGTTGCCTGAAGAGGCCCTGTTGCAAATAGGGCACGAAACCAAGGATTTGCTGCGGCTGGGCAATTCTGAGGCTTGCTGAGCTCCTGCAATGCTGTGCAACACCCTTTGGTTGCTGGCCCAGCTGGCTGGCCTGTGTTGGTAGGCCAGCTGGGCCACTGTGTAGCACATTGTTGCAGAAAAGAGCACAAGTCCTTGAGTCGCAAGGTTGAGCTGCCTTGACTGCATCAGCTGGCAAGCATCGAACCCTGTTGATCCCAATGCATCTTGCATCTCAGATCTTGTCCAGCTCAACTTGTTAGGAAGGGGTTGCCCCCTGGGTTGGTTGAGCTGTGGTAGACTTTTTGCTCCCACCCACCCTTGCTGTGATTTGCCAGCCTGGGGGCTGCTGTGCTGGCCCAGCTGGCTGACCTGTGTTGGTAGGCCAGCTGGGCCACTGTGTATCACATCATTGCAAAAAAGAGGACAAGTGCTTGGGTCACAAGGTTGAGCTGCTTTGACTGCATCAGCTGGCAAGCGTCGAACCCTGTTGATCCCAATGCATCTTGCACCTCAGAGCTTGTCCAGCTCAACTTGTTAGGAAGGGGGTTGCCCCCTGGGTTGGTTGAGCTGTAGTTGTGCACGCCTGCGTGAGCTCGGCGCAGGTCGTTTCAGTGTGTGGCGCGCGCGATTCTGCTGGTCGAAGACGACCGTTGTGGCTTTTGCTTTCTCGTTCTTTGTTGCAAATTGCAACGCGAGGGGAAGAATGGGCTGACCTTGGCGACTCGAGCCGTTGATGTGTTAAGGACTCTGAGGGTAGGGCTGCGAAGAAATAAGCTACGCCGTTGCTTCTGGTTGCCTTACAGACCAATGTCCAGGATACTTTGCTCTCGGTTAGACAGCTTGGTCTTGAACGGGCTTGTTAATTTTTTTGTGGCTCCTGGCATGAAGATAACGTTTTCTCCCGAGATGAGTGATTGTGTTTTTTGCCGGGCCGACATTTTTCTGAACCAACCATGGAGCGCAACTGGATCTGAAGGGCCTTTTTTTGGGACCCAACAAATATGTGGCGTTGTGCAGGCGGCGCCCAAAGAGGGCTGCCAAAGGGCCCACAGTGTCATTTCAATGAAGGTCATTCGAGCACTCCCAAGGATTTCCACTCTCCCAAACAGCTATGCCCCTGCCTAACCATTGTGCATCATTAAAAAGTCCTGTTTCGATTTGCCTTCTGAGATGCCCAGAAGACTTACCGCGGCATCCGCTGTCCCACTAGGACTACATCTACGGGCGCTACGTGCTGGCGGAAAACTCGGAAGAGGTATCCGAGCAGTTCTTCCCCATCACCTGGACGCCTTCAGGCCGTCGATCGCTGGTTCGCTTTGGGCGTGGTAGCTCCGGGCCCTTGCCCTGGCTGTTTAGACAGCAATCTCCACAGGGAAAAATGAGCAACTCTCTATGAGACGGTAGTTCAATGCATTTGTTTTTCAACACGAAGGTCACTGTTTCATGCCAGTGTTGCCTGATGTTCTTTTAGGTGAGAGGGATTTCCAAAGGGGCAATTCTCACGTACACAACATGGTGCATAGAAGGTCAAGCAACCATGTGGACATCGCAGAGAATTCCAAACTACCATTGCAAACAGATGAACGCCACCAAGAGCCGACGAATGTTAGCCATCCCCAGTTGGGGCTTAGCTTCCAGATGCTCCCCAATTCAAAGCCGAAGGTCTCAACCATAAGTCAAGGCGACCGCAAAGAGAATTCCTCGCCATGAGGTTTTACGGCGGTTTTATGGGTTCGGATCCCAAATTTTGATTGAAGCGCAGCCACGCTCAGAGCGCAAAGGCTACGTGAGCCCCGTGGTGCGACGCTTGCTGAAGAAACGGAAGGCGCGGAGGGCTTGCAGGACGTGGCTTCGAGGCATTTGTGAAGAGCTGCAGGTCAAAGTGGTTTTGCCATGCAGGAGTCTTTCATTCGTTTCAGGGTTTTGGAAACACTTTCTGGGTTGCAGTCCCGATAGGCCTCTTTTTCTGAATCCTTTGACCAACAGCACGCCTGCATGAAGCCAGCACCTTGTGGTGACAACCCCAGCATTGGGTCGCTTGGGTTCAGAAAGTGTAAGTTGTGTTCCTTCCAGAATCAACCACTTGCTTCTTGCCCCCAAGCACTAGTGGCACCTACGCAAATAGGCAGCTGACAGGTGTTTGGCAGATGACAGTGTGACAAAGACCTGCCCATGAGGTAGCAATGCTTTGGGAAATGTCTGATGGGATTCCTGGTGGGGCTGAAGCAGCACCACAAAAGGTGTGTTGGCGGTGTGAAGAGATGCTGGATGCATTAACTGGACGAAGTTAGTTAGCTAGTCAGTTCACTAGCTAGCTAGTTATAGTTGGTAAGTTAATTAGTCCGGTTGTTTGTTTGCTTGCTTGCTTGTTTGCTTGCTTGCTTGCTTGCTTGTTTGTTTGTTTATTTGTTTGGTTGTTTGTTTGTTTGTTTCTTCGTTTATTTGTTTATTTGATTTTTGTTGTGTGTTGTGTCGTTTTGTTTAAGTTGCCTTTGTTTGTTAGTCCGTCCGTGTGATTTCCCGAAGTCTTGAGGTGTGCAACCACTTTGTGGATAAAGCAAGCCATGAGAGCACAAGGAATCGAGGAAGCCGGTCTCAAGGGGCGTCATCCTACAAGTCTAACATCATGAATCCCAAGTCACGCAATGCTTACATCGGCCATGACCACCATCAGAACCTCGCGTTGTTGCCTTGCTTGTGGTTACATCAGGTAGACCCCTTATTCCCTTCATAACTAGAAGTAGAAGTAGACAAATGGTCCAATTGTACTTCGGTCAGTTTCTCACACGAGTAACAAGCTTGCCCATAAATAAGGACGTTGGCGTATGGGTATCTTCTTGAGATCAGTGTGACTCTCAATGCTTGGTCTCTCGGTCCCTTCTTTGAGTTGCCCCTGGGTTGCTGAAATGGACCGTGTGGGCTCAGAAGGCGGCTGATGTGGAGCATGCTTTGACGCACAGGTTGCGTTGCCACAGTGAAGCTCTGCGCACGGCCAAGGGCAGAAAGCGCCGGGTCAGGGGGCCTGTGTCGGTGTTCCCCGAAAGGTCAAACTAGTTGTTCCAAGTCTTTAAGCGAGCAATTTGCGCAGACAGGCAGCTTTGTCAGGAACGCGTTCCAGGTGTTCGGCCTGCAAGGGATGCTCAACGAGCCACCTTCCAGATCTTGAGTGCATGCCAGGCGTGATTTTCAGAAGCGCCCACCCACACAAAATATCCTGCGTAATGAAAGGGTAGAAAGGTCATTCCCACCCATTTATGGAGGGACTCCTCTTCGCGGTTGTTGGCTATAGCAAATTGAAGGGCTGCAGATGGCCAAAGTCAGTTCAGTTCATCGACAGTTGTGTCCGAACAAGCAGGTGACACCCTCTCGTTTTCGTGCCTACTCTACATTGCGGAACCACATTGCAAATGTCGGGTCTCCACGGCATTGCACAGATAGTCAGCTCATTGGACAGGGATAAGATGAGGTCGGGAAGCTTGCATCTTGGGCATCCCTGAGGGCAAAGGCTACACTTTCGGAGCGAAGCCAACCACCTTCCATTTTTCGAAACTTGCAGGTTCCATGGAGACTGTCGGCTTGGATCCTTCGGCTCTGTACACGGCTTCGGCTCCAGTTCCTTCGGGTCCGGTTCGGCTTACGCGCCTTAGGCCATTTGTTGCCAAACCGTCACAACCTGTCACAACCTGTTCAATGCATCCCTATTCCAAAAGTAGGTTGCAAGAGCTCATGCCAAAGTCCAGCATGCAAATGCCAACTTTCCGAACATGTGTGTCCTCAAGAAGCTGCAAGAATCCTCCGAAGAAGCACTTGCCGCCGCAATTTTTCGATCCCGTGCTTCGGGCTGTGCCATGCTGGCGGGTGATGCCAGCTCCGACGCAGAGGAGCACTCCCATTCTTGAGCGCAAATGCGTTAGAGGGAAGAGAAGTTCAGGGACCCTGTTTTTTCCAACCATTTCTACCTCTTGGTGTCCCTCGAGAGCAGCCAAGAATCCAATCCAACCTGGTCCTTGCTCCCGTTGGCTCAATTCCAAAATATCTACCTTGAGCCCCTTTTAGAGAATTTGTTTGATATTCTCCGAAGGCCCCTTCAATAGGTTTGCCCTTTTCGGTTTAGTTGCGTCCCAAGGCTTTGGTCTGTCATTCCCCGGTCCTTTGGCTAAAGTGAGTCAAAGATTGCCTTTTTGGGGGGGACACATCAAAGAAATCCTTCACGGACCTGAAACAATTTGAGTTTATGGGGCTGCAATCCCAATCCATGGTGGATGTCAATTTTACAGCATCTTCTTGTATGGTCACGGTTTCCTTGTCCAACATGCTTCCAAACTTGCCATTGTCTGTCTCCCTAGCTGCCGCTGAAAAGGCTTCCATTTATCCCTCGTGGCCGGGTAGCGAGACATGCTTAACAGGAGATTAGCCAGAGAAGCTGAGACATTGAAGTGGGACGCGGAGAATCCATTCAAAGCTCAGATTGTTTGTCCGAAGAATTCCAGATGTCGCTCAACTCAGTATGCTCAGTGAATAACAATCCACTGGCCAAAAGATGTTTAAGAACGGAACACATGCTTCACGAGAGAGAACAGACCCACAAATCAGAAAGCCTTGCCCGTTGTTCCTTTTGGCTTTCCCATTTGGGTGTGTGTGTGTGTGCGTATGTGTGTGTGTGTGTCAAGAGATTTGCAATTTTTGGGCTTGGCGCCTTGTGCCGCCTTTTGAAGCGGATACCAAAAAGACGCCTTAATTTGAAGAGCATCCAACAGCGCGGCCCCGAGTGGAACAGAACCAGGAACGGAGTTGATACCAAGAGGGGCAACAAAAGCTGGAAAAGAAAGAGGAAAGAAGAGGTGGGAGGAGATATTTCAGACTGCATTCTCCATTTACTTGGATCACCGTGACATGCACTTAAGCACGAACTCGAATACTAGTGCAAGGTCCTGCCTTTCTGCATTTAAACTTTGCATGAAATCCGGAAAAATGTCTAAACACACCCCACACGAGAACGTTTGCTTTGATATTAGCTTCCTAGATGTCACGACATTCCCACTCAGCAGTCAGAGACCCGTCCTTAGGGCTGCCTTTCCCCAAGGCTGCCCATGAATGTCTGACGCAGTTTGCTTGTGAAAACGAGCTGAACCTTTTTGGGAGGTCTCAAGAGGAGACTAGCATGAAGCCAATGCTTTTGGCATTTTCCAAAACATTGCGTACTGCAACAAATGCTTTGGTGCTTTGGCTTCTCCCGACAGACCCCAATTTGAGAACATCCCCCTTGACACATCTATGCAAACTGCAGGACAGTGCCCTCGGGCCGCGCGGGGCCGACATGCTTTCACAGGGCTCCGCTCCGAAGCGCCAGAAGTGTCCTAAGGTCAGCACTGGCGTTGCTATTTTGGGGAAGTGGAAGGTTGTGCCTAGTTGTGATTGATTGATATTGATTGGTTTTGGTGACTTTCAACTCTTTCGAATCATTCACCCGAGGAATCGGGTTTGGTTTCTTGAGCTCAAAGCATTCGGGCTTGTTGCAGCCAGTTTCCCAGGCATGGAGCAGTTCTCCCCTTTCTAGGATGGCAATGCCTTGTCTAAAGGATGGGGTGGTTCATGTGAGGCCCCTTATTGCATGTTGCAACTGGTTTTATAGGCAGTACCATTGAGCCTGCAGGAGAAAAACTTTTTGTCAGTTGTTTGGCGGCCACTTGCCACCAGGGAGAAAGCTCATCACTCGATCTCAGTATGTAACCAACCCGAGAAAGGTGTACTTGGGCTCGTTCTTGCCACATTGAGGCAGGGAAAAGCACCCCCTGTAAATGGCCATCCAGCACTTTGAAGCACGGCATGGCGTCTGAGCCGGCACCGCTGACTCTGTTGCTTTCTCCCCCTCACTCGGAGGCCCCTTCATATCTTTGAGTTGGCACATAGTTCCCTTTTAAACCAGCATCCCAAAGTGCCCCCGTCCCCCCCCCCCCCCCCATTTTCGGTCAGTCACGACTCATGGTGACATGATAGGTAGCAATTGCGGGAAGGCATGACTTAGGTATAGGAACGTTGCAACAAAGTCGTATGTTTACATTTGTAAGCACCTTGGCGCAACCAGACCAGCAAGAGGGAATACCTGCACTGGCTTTTGAGCGGCGCCGCGGCCAGTCCTTCGCGTACGTTCACATTGTCGACTGGCCTCTCGGTGGATGTGCAAAAATGCGACCAAACAAACCTAAATCATGGCCCTGCCATTTTTTTCAGGTGTTCAAGGCAAGCCAAAGGGAAGCTGTCCATTATGGGGCGCCCTGAATTAATTGGAGAGACACCCACATTGGGGCCTTGTCATCTGCCCGTTGTTTTCCTTTCCCACATGCCTCCAGATTTGAATGAGTTGTTCTTTTTTCACTTTTCGTCAGCCCCATTTGGGATTGAACATGCGTGACGCCTTTCGGCCTTTCAATGGGGTTGTCTCCAAAGACCTTTGCCGGCATCCGGCACTCTCTATATTCGCTGGGATGGGCGGGTGGGCTTTCAGTTGCCGCCACACTTACGAACCATCAACGCAGTGTGGTTGAGGGTGGGTGGGTTTGGGTGATGTAGGCTGGGTTTGGGGTGGGTTTAAGCTGGGCTTAGGCGGATTTTGAGCGGTTTGGGGTTTGCTTACGATGGGCTTGGGGTTGGTTTAGGGTGAGTTTGGGGTTGGTTGAGGCCGCTTAGTGAGGGTTTATGTGGGTTTAGGGTTGGCTTGAAGGGGTTTAGGGTCGGTTTATGGTGGGTTTGGGGTGCATGGTCGCTAAATGGGAATCAAGGATCAGCCAACCATTTACCGCGGTCTTGAGCTGAGGACTACGGTTCATCGCATCCGTGCGCAAGTCAGACACAAGGTGCGAGGTTGTTTTCAATGGGCACCTTTTTGGACTTCCCCCAGATGCAGGAAGCTCTCATTTTCATGGCGGCCCACATCGAAACCAAAGCCGCTCCACGCCCCTTTCAACAGACAGAACCTCAGGTCGGCTTTACAGACATGGCCTTTGCGCTCATTTGCGCCCACTTCCCAGACTGGTACCCCTGATGTGTGCCCGAAGTGCGAAGGAGGCGTTGGACCTTGGGGCAATTCCATTCCACTGTTTGTAGATTTAAATCATTGCCTTTTGAAAGTGTTGCGGGTCCTTGGAGGTCTGTGTGGGACACAGGGGTCCTTGAAATAGGTCGCTCGCAGCAAGGTGATTGGTTTCAAAGCACCAGATAGCCGTTTAAAGGATGTCAAGGCATCATATTCTTCCTTTCCCTCTCTTTTCTTGGCCCCAGGCTTCCCTTCTCACCCGGTTAGAAGGAAAACATGTCCTTTCCCCCAGTTTTTCCTGAGCGGCGTGCAGGCAGCGCTCAAAGGAGACGAGG
>CAUJNA010000070.1:210000-217195 GCA_963377175.1 Effrenium voratum
ACAACCCTAAATCTAAACCAGAGAAACCAGCCTCGGATGCCCCAGACAGCCAGCTCCAAGCCCTAGAAACCCTACAAAAAAAATCCTAAACCCTAAAACGCAAGCCTAAACCCTAAAAAGCTCAAACCTAAACCCTAAAATAACCCTAAAAACCCTGAAACCCTAAACCTAAACCCTAAACACCCTCAACCTAAACCCTAATATCCTTAAACCTAAGCCCTAAAAACCCTAAACCTAAACCCTAAGAACCCTAAACCTGCCAGCACGATCATGACCTTGTGGGCAACATGTATGTTTTGTGGGTAATATTGCGTTTGTTCAAAGAACCATCCTGCGCACTGCCCAAAGTAGTTTGTCTATCCGAGGTTTTCTAGCACTTCAAGTGGTTCGGTGTTGCAAACTTGCAAATACGGCTTACAAATCCTTGGGGCGAGAGGTATACCAACCACGCAAGTTAAGTGCCTGGTATTGCGCAGAGTGAGTTGCCTGTATCTGTTATCTTTCTGAACGTGGCTAGTGAATGATCCAGGTTTCTGGGTGCAGGATGATGGGCCCCTGGTGCAGCCCAAGCAATCAGATCCAACAAGCTTCCCAGAAGTCCATCTTCCACTTGCGCCATGTGTCCCCGGTTCAACAGCCGGCATCTGAGCTTTCAGCGGCCAGGAATTCGTACGAATTAGGGTCAAGCAGACCATGCGCGAGGCCGGGAGCGCACAGCTACGTGTGTTTTTGTGCTTGTTCATATTATGTGTGTGGATGCCTGTATGTGTGCTTGTGTGTGGCTGTTTGCATGTCTGCTTTGTGTATGTGTGTGTGGATTTGGTTTTGTTTTTTTGTGTTGGCTTGATTTGCTTTGCTTTTTTCCTTTGCTTTGCTTTGCTTTGCCTTGCTTGCTTACTTGTTTCCTTGCTTGTGAAGGAGTACGGACTATAGATAGGTAGATAAGTGGACAATTAGATGCAAAGATCGATGGGTAGGTAGGCGCATAAATAGATAGATGGATGAGCAAAGCACGCAAAGAGAAAGCAATCAGCCAGCGAGCTACAGAATGGCAGCGGGCTTGCCAAGCGAAGGTGTTTTTCTGGGAGGATTTGACCGGTTTCTAGGGGCGCATTTGGGGTCTTGGGGATTTGACTGGTGGTAAGTTGACCAGCTTCTAGGGGTGATTTGGTTGGCTTCTGGAGAGAACCGGGCAAGATCTCTGCCAAGGCTCCTCCGTCAGGTTTTGCTGAGCATCTACTTAGCTGCTAGTGTCCTTTGCTTCAGTTGGAGGTGTTGCTTGGTTCTCCAGCAGTGATGGAGTTCAGGCTCTCTACCAAGCTGAGCTTCCCAAGGCGGTGTTTCAAAGATTTCAAAATTGGCTTCCCTCTGACTCCCCTTGCAACGGACGATGTGCAGATGGTCCGCGCGAGGTAGATCCGCAAGGCCTGGGCAAGGTCGGCATTGACATTTGGTTTCGCCCCCAGCGAATCCATGCTGGGAAGGGGTGGGGAGGTGGAACGCAGACCATGGTGAATGGCGACTGAGGTTGCGGGCATGTGCGCAGGATTGCCCATTCCCAATGCCAAGAACATTCTCCCAAACAGGTCCCACGACTCCAGTTCCCCGCTTTAGGTGTTCCACAAACCTAGCGCCACCAATAACACATATCGCACAAAAACAGTGACGTGGCAGGCTGCCATCTGCCGCTTCACACAATTCATCCTCATCTCTCCATCACTCACTCTCTTTTCTCCCAACCCAAAAGGAACAGAGAATTCAAGATTGGTGTTAGAGATATGCGAGAGTGGGATGGACTACCCAAAGTAACTCTCATGTCCATCCCTACTCTCAATCCTCTCTTAACCATTTCCCCTCTCTCTCTCTCTCTCTCTCTCTCTCTTTATCACACCACTTTTTAAAATCTTAAAAACCGAGGTTGGGTGACAATGTGGGAGAATTATGGAAAGGGAAAGGTAAGGACTGTTTCTTTGGGTTCTAGACGTAGGGGCGAAATAGCCTTTTATTTTATGGTATTCTTTCATCCATCCAAACATTTCCAACCAAAATGAGTGGACAATGATCGATGGAGAAGACAAATGGTGACCAAAAGCCATGTTTGTCTTCTTGGCTGGTCACCTCTCCATCTGTCTACAACCTAGACAGCGTGTTGACTGGAGGTGTGAGGAAGGGAAAGGGATCAAGGGATGCAGAAGTCCCAGAGCGAAGAGAATTGGACGGAGCGGGGTAAGGCTTGATCATGGTGTCCCTTCCTCAAGCAACCTCTCCATCCGCTGGACAGTTCTTTCCAGCAGTTGCTATTGATTTTTCCCTGCCTTCATCATCGCAGCCTTTCCCTTTCATACGCTGGGTCTATGATGAAGGGTGAACATGCTTTCCTTATCCTTCCATCACCCACCTTAAGCGTATTAAATAGAAAGGAGGTGGGTGAAGTGGCAAAACGGCCCTTCAATGCAAGTGCAATCGGTACGACATTGTGGGTCAAAAGGGTTAGTTTCAGTCGCCGCCTCAAATCCCAAACCCTAGCAGGCAGCGCCTCCGAGGTCCCAAATTAGAACCACCAAAGCGGATTCCCTGTGAGAGGTGATCCGCGTTCCTTGACGCACCAAACCTTAGCCTGACATTGACCCAGCCGCGTGAAGTCACACCCTAGGTGCAACCACATGCTGCTGACCCGCTCCAGCCCGGCAGCTATGCGAGCCTGGAGCTGAACTTTCAGCTCCGCCCTTCCGAGTGTGCCATGTGCTGGCAATGTGCTTGATTTCGTGTGGCAAGAAGGTTAGCCTGCACAAAGTGAGGCACTGCATGGAAGCTGTCAGCCGAGGCCATGTTGCATATCAACCGCCTCTTGGAGTCCTCATTGCAATCATGCCGGGCCGGCTCAGCTTGGGCGGCAAAATGCGGGGGACATGGGCAGGCTTGGACAACAGGCCAAACTTTCGCAAGACGTCCCAAGACTCACAGGCGCTATTTTGTTGGTAGGGTTTTGAAAGACACTGCCTTGTTATGGAGGTTCTTGCAACATGTTGACCGTTTCTGCCTACAGGTGAACCAGGCGGCTTGGGAGGGGAGGATTCATTCCCGAAGGCGCGGGGTGAGGAATGTTTTCCATTCTGGCGCGGGAAGTGTAAACCATCTTGTGGTGAACCGTTTTCCGGTGGGCTGAGCGATCAGGTTGTCAACACCCTTTCCCATGGCGGACCTCCAAAAATGAGCACCAGTTCATGTTGATTCCCTGAAAACGCCATCCTCAGAAAGGGCCCTCAGTTGCAGGCCACCCTGTGGATGCCTCAAAACCAAAAACAGTTGATCATTGTTTGCGGCATTTTCAGGCACTTTGGTTGCAGCCCAGCTCTGAGATGGTTTGGCCCCACAAGCCGAGCTGCAAACGGATCTGTCCATTGCAAACCATGGGATCGAGTTGAAAGCTGCGAGGCCCTAGCATCCTCGTTGCCTTGCAGCATAGCTTCGAGGCGCAACAGGAATTCCAATGGGCCCAGACCTGGACGCAGTGTTTTGAGCCTAAGCACCTTACACGTCAGACTAGTCCATGGCCATGTGAGAACAACAGTTGGCTGCTGCCCAACTGGAAATTCCAGTTCCGTGACACTTGTTAAGGGTTGGGCCCCAGCTACGTAGCTTTCCTAGTGTGGGGTTCCCTCCTTCTGGAGTCTTCCGTGGCGTTGTAACTCTCGCGGATTGCATCTGATCCTGAACCCCTGCGCAAAGCTCTTGGCGCGCAATGCAAACACAACTGGCGTCGCGCATCTTCACGTGTGGCCGCGCGCGGCCACGTGCGGCTGTCGGAGTTCTCCACTTGGCCTTTACGACTTGTGCCAGAAGCTCATCGATTCCACAGCCTGCGTTTTCTACCGTGTTTTTTTCCAGAAAGAACACACACACTCAATGGCTATCCAACAGTGTGGGCTGTATGGATGAGCCACTCGTTAGCCTCAAAGGCGTCAGCCCAAGAAATGAGGAATGCCAAGCGAATGTGTTCTCAGAATGTGTGTTTGTGTTTGTGTGTGTGTGTGCGTGTGCAGCTTACCTCGACACGACGTTCAAGAAGCAAGCACAGTCGTATGCCGCTCTGACAGACACCAAGGCCACAGCATCTTTGCTGTTGACACATTGTACGCAGGCGCAAAATGATGGCAGCACTTTGATTTTTGGGCGCTCAGCTTGCCTCAAGGTTTGGCAACACCAGCTGGTTGCCACTCAAGCCTGGGCTGGCCTCCAGCCCAATTCTGGTCGCGCGCGACACGCGCTTAACCTTTGGTAGGTGTGAACTCCGAGTCTCGTGCCAGTCAGTGACATTCAGTGTTTCGGCTAAGTTGGCTAAGTCCTTGTTGAGTGCCGAATTTCGATCAGAGCGCTCGACCAAGACAGACACAGACCTTTGCTTTCCGCCAACGAAGCCGTCAGAAGACAACTTGTTTGACGGGTCTACACTAAGTTTCAGGCGGCCTGGGCAGGCGGCCGAAAACCAAGCAAAGCAAGGTGTGTGTTGTTTGCAGTTATTATCGGTTTTATTCAACTCAAACGAGAGCTACAGGCAGCACGTACGTTTGCTTTTCTGGTCGGGGCTGGGAAAACATACTTACACCCTGGACGTGTTGGTTTGCTCATGTTCGGTCGTTGTGCCGATTCTGACACCTATGTTCCATTTTCATTGTAGAGGGCAATGAAGTGAGTCAAGCATGTTTTAAATACGGTAAGAACACCATGACAAGCTTGCATTTCAAGAAAGAGCTTGCTTCCTCGCAACTTGGGAAAGAACATCGTGTCTGGAACACATTGCCTCGCATTCTTTGGGTCCCCTTTTTTGCAGAAAACAGAGGGAGAACTATTCATATTACACGCTGACGCGACACAGCCGGCCACCGGGCACCTTGCCCTGCCCGTTCTGTCACTTCCCTGTCCTGTAAGTCCGATTAGTAGATGTTAAGATTTAAAATTCCAAAAAAATGGAGATTCTAAGGGTCTCAGATTTGAAGACATTTTAAGATTTTAACATCTGAAGATTCAAAGACATGAGGGTTCTAAGAAGTCAAGATTCGAAGACTTTAGGATGTTTATATTTTCAGGTTGTAAGATTCTATCTTCTAAGGTTGTATTTTTAAGTTCTTAAGGTTTCAAGATTTCAAAATTTCAACATGAAGAGTTTAAGGAATGTAAAATATAGCCCGGATTGAAGGAATGTAATAGTTGTAATAATTTAAGATTTTCAGATTTCAATTGTTCGAGGTATAAAAAATTTAAGTTTTTACAGCTTTTTGAAGATTCTGAGATTTTAAGATTGTAGGACTTTAGGAATTTCATATTTTAAGAGTTTAAGATCTCAAGATTCTAAAACAGAAGGTTTTTAAGATTTCAAGATTCGAAGACTTTAGGATGTTTTTATATTTTCAGATTTTAAGAGTCTAAGTTCTAAGATTTTAAGATCTTGAGATTCTAAGATTGATTGTTGGATTTTAATTTAAGATTTTAAGAATCTAACACTTTAGGATTTTGAGATTTCAATCCAGGCCATTTTCCATCCATTTTCCATCCACTTTAAGATTTTCAGGTTGCACGTTTTCGGCAAAATTGGCCCGACTTGGGGGACAACGTCCCCAGCATCCCCCGCATCGCCAGCATGCATAACATCATCCGCATCATCCGGGATGATGCTGGCAATGCTGGGGGTGTTGTCCGGTATTAGGCACCCCCTAAAAATACTCGTTTTTGGACGCTGCGGGGAGATGCTACAAAAATCCTCGGAAATCGCCTAAGCCAATCCGCGAATCCTTCGCCCCTTATAAGGGTGGGCCCAGCGCAAAACGTATGCGCATGGTCGGCGCATGGTCGGCGCATGTTCTGCGCATGGTCGGCGGCATGGGGCGCGCGGCCTTATACCTGAAGGTAAGCCCTCCTGGGCTTTGGCCTGCGGCCCGATCACGTCCGGTGGCCGGATTTACACGCTGACGCAACACAGCCGGCCACCGGGCACCTTGCCCTGCCCGTTCTGTCACTTCCCTTTCCGGTAAGTCCGATGAGTAGATGTTAAGATTAAACAATTCTAAACACTTTGAGATTCTAAGGGTCTCAGATTTCAAGACTTTTGGAATTTAAGGCTTCAATGGTTTAAGAATTAAGGTTTTAAGATTCATTTACTTAAGGTGTTTGAAGGTTATAACAGCCAGGCCATTGCCCAGCCATTTTCCATCCATTATCAGATTTCGAAGGCTTTAAGATTTCATTTTTGATGAGATTTTCAGATTTGGCGACTTTCGGAATTTAAGATTTTAAGATCTTAAGATGTCAAGACTTCAAATTTTGAAGATTAAGAGTTTAAGGAATTTAGAATATAGCCCGGATTGAAGGAATTTTATTATATTTTACTTGATTGCAATAGTTCGAGATTTAAAGAATTTAAGTTTTTGAAGCTTTTAAGATTCTGAGATTTTAAGAGTTTGAGAATTTCGGAATTTCATATTTTAAGATTTTAACATCTGAAGATTCAACGACATGAGGGTTTTAAGAAGTCAAGATTCGAAGACTTGAGGATGTTTATATTTTCAGGTTGTAAGATTCTATCTTCTAAGGTTGTAATTTTAAGATCTTAAGGTTTCAAGAATTCAAAAATTCAAGATTAAGAGTTTAAGGAAGTTAAAATATAGCCGGATTGAAGGAAGGTAATATTTTAATAATTTAAGATTTTCAGATTTCAATTGTTCGAGGTTTAAAGAATTTAAGTTGTTAAAGCTTTTTAAGATTCTGAGATTTTAAGATTGTAAGACTTTAGGAATTTCATATTTTAAGAGTTTAAGATCTCAAGATTCTAAGACATAAGGGTTTTAAGATTTCAAGATTCGAAGACTTTAGGATGTTTTTATATTTTCAGATTTTAAGATTCTAAGTTCTAAGATTTTAAGATCTTGAGATTCTAAGATTGATTGTTAGATTTTAATTTAAGATTTTAAGAATCTAAGACTTTAGGATTTTGAGATTTCAATCCAGGCCATGTTCCATCCATTTTCCATCCACTTTAGATTTTAAGATTTTCAGGTTGCACGTTTTCGGCAAAATTGGCCCGACTTAGGGGACAACATCCCCAGCATCACGCGCATCGCCAGCATGCATAACATCATCCGCATCATCCGGGATGATGCTGGCAATGCTGGGGGTGTTGTTCAGTATTAGGCACCCCCTA
>CAUJNA010000070.1:217295-247295 GCA_963377175.1 Effrenium voratum
TTATCATCATCGATGATAACCATCATTGTGCATCCTCTGCATCACCAACAGTCATGATGATAATGATGACTACGCACCCTCTGCATCTCCAATCGGCTCTAACGGGACTTTTGAATCGTACATGAAAAAGATAAGGATCCTCATCATAGCCGTGGCCCATCATCGTCATCATCACGGTTATCATCATCGATGATAACCATCATTATGCATCCTTTGCATCACCAACAGTCATGATGATAATGATGACTACGCACCCTCTGCATCTCCAATCGGCTCTAACGGGACTTTTGAATCGTATATGAAAAAGATAAGGATCCTCATCAGAGCCGTGGCCATCATCGATGATAACCATCATTATGCATCCTCTGCATCACCAACAGTCATGATGATAATGATGACTACGCACCCTCTGCATCTCCAATCGGCTCTAACGGGACTTTTGAATCGTATATGAAAAAGATAAGGATCCTCATCATAGCCGTGGCTCATCATCGTCATCATCACGGTTATCATCATCGATGATAACCATCATTATGCATCCTCTGCATCACCAACAGTCATGATTAATGATGACTACGCACCCTCTGCATCTCCAATCGGCTCTAACGGGACTTTTGAATCGGAAAAAGATAAGGATCCTCATCATAGCCGTGGCCCATCATCGTCATCATCACGGTTATCATCATCGATGATAACCATCATTATGCATCCTCTGCATCACCAACAATCATGATGACACTGATGACTACGCACCCTCTGCATCGTCATTATCACTGTTATCATCATCGATGACAATCATCATCGTGCATCCTCTGCATCACCAACAGTCATGATGGTAACGATGACTACGCACCCTCTGCATCTCCAATCTCATCATCATGATAATCATGTCCACGCATCTTTTGCATCACCAATGGGCTCCAACGCCACACTTGAAATGTATACTATACAAAGACATGGTGACGACTACGTATCAGCATCACTAATCATGTCCACGCATGATGATGATGATGATGATGATGGTGGTGCTGATGATGATGGATGATGATGATGATGATGATGATGATGATGATAACTATCATCGTAGCATCCTCTGCATCCCCAATAGTGATGAGAACTATCATCGTGGCAACGCATCCGCAGCACCCTTCCCGTGCGCCTCCCCCTTTCAGGAGCAGGGGTCGGCGGATAAGGGTTTTCCCCATTTGGAGACAGGCTCACATTTGGCCCCGTCTTCCGTTTGGCAGGTGGCTGAAGGTCAGTGCTGCCGGCTTGTGATTGGCAATCGCAGCAAGCTCAGGACACCTAGCTGATCGGCTCCTTGTTTTCTGATGGGTTGTTTGACGAACCCCGAGCCGTTCCAACTGTCATGAACACAGTTGTATAGAGACGCATGCATACACATACATACACATACACATACACAAAGAGACGCAGGCAGGCAGGCAGGCAGGCAGGCAGGCAGGCAGGCAGGCAGGCAGGCAGGCAGGCAGGCAGGCAGGCAGGCAGGCAGGCGTACGTACGTACGCACGCACGCACGTACGTACGTACGTACGTATGTGCAATGCATACAATCATCAATTGAAAATAATTCATACACATCCAATACATGTCCAATACATTCTTGAATTCATACACATAGTATAACATAGCAAAACACAGAATACAACATGCATTGCATTGCATTTCATTTACACTACACTACAGTGCGTCACAGTGCATTGCATGGCGTTGCATTGCATTGCATTGCATTACTTTGTGCTGCATTGCATAACAGTGCACTACACTACACTACGCTAGGCTACACTACACGACATGAATTTGTTACATGCATTCCGTGCATAACATACATTACCTGCGTTGCGTGTTTCCTACATACCTACATACCTGCACACCTGCACACCTACATACCTGCATACCTGCATGCCTGCATGTGGCATGGTGGCTTGGGCAGCAACGTCGCTTTAGAATGTCTATTTCAAGGTTTTGAAGTGGGACCGCGTGCTTCCTCCTATGATTGGACGACAGGAGAAGGAGCTCAGGCCATTCTCCTCGATAGTTGCTCAGTTGCCCAAAGCCGACCTTTTAACCTTTTGGTTTTCCAATTTTGGTCTATCTTTAGTAAAGGAACCAAAAGGTTAACCTTTTATTCCTGGGTCCTTTGGGCGACTGAGGTTCATCCAATTGCAATGCGGAACGCTCACGCCACATGGAAGTGGACAGCTCGATCTTCCAACCCACGCTTGTTTCGACTTAGCCATGCCTACGAGTCGCCATGCGGCCAAATGTTGCATGAGCATTCACTTGTTGGACTTCGTTTGGATTCTGAGGTTCATGTGCGAATCATGTGTCACATTGGCAACCCATCCTTTATCCACAAAGCCTCAGGTAGATTTGGGAGCACGTGCGTATGCAAAATTGCCGGGAGTTTTCCGCGGCAATAGGGCAAGAGCTTCCAGGGCTGTGGTTTCGCAACTTGCCACAAGCCAAAGGAATGATTTCGTGAGCGATGCTTTGCCAATTTCCTCAAAGTCGGGAGAGTCTTGAAGGATGGTCAAACCCAGGTAAATTCTCTAGAAGCTGCCATGCGATTGGCAAAATAAGCTGTTTTTCGCAGGCCGCCCCCTCTTTCGCACCATAGTCCGGGGACCCACCCGTCGCTTGGTTCAATGGCAGACTGGGGACGCCAACGGCGCTGGCCATGGGATGGGAAGAAGATCCCGAAGGCACGCCCGGTTCGTTTCTCAAAGCCAATCCTTAGGTTTCTGAGAGTTCCTTTGCCATCAAATTGCAGTCCCACGGATTACGGATTAAGGATCTCATGTTGAACAACCCAGTTTGGAGCGACTTGTTGCTATGGGTCGTGGCAGGGGCAATGGAGCTCACGGTCGACTACCTTGGTCGATTGGTCGGTCAGTCGGTGCCAGTGGAAGTGAGATGGCGATTGCTTCATGATTGGTTTGTGATTCGCACGAGCTGCTTTTAGGTTCGGCCAAGCAAAGGACCAACTTCACGCACCCAGAGCCCCTACCCTCAGCCACCCTCAAACAAAAATTGACCTTGAAATCTGACACCCAACCTAAGCTCACCGCACTCCGACCTAACTCCCCCTTTCACCCCCTGAATCAACCCTGAACCGAAAAGAAAGCCACACGAAACCCATTCACAAAAATGCAAGCAACCCTAAGCCCCCCCAATCGTGCAATGCAATGCTGTGCTATGTGATGCAATGCAATGCAATGCAATGCAATGCAATGCAATGCAATGCAATGCGATGTATGTAGGGGTGTGGTCTGCGTACGTATGACAGGGCAAAGCTTCCCCACATGCTCACCATGCATACTACTACTAGACAAGTGGAGTATCTCAGCTCTTGGGCGGGACGACTTTTCAGATGCACGGAGTGGCAAATCTGAAAACAGGAAGGGGGCCCGAGCTTTAAACAAGAAGCAGTTGGACGTCAGAACAAGTTGGACCTCGGGGACGTTTCACCGAACTCGAGGCATTCCCTTCGAGGGCTTCGACCGGGAGCATCCGCTGCCGTCCCCTCGTTACTTCGAGGCCGGTTGCGTTTCCGATGCCCAACCATTTGAAAGCTGGGAGGACTTACATGTAAGTATTTATGCTTATGTTGTTGCTGGGAGGTGGGGCAAAGAAGTCTTTGTATATTTGGGCAACTATGCGTGGTCATGTTCCCTGATGCGTGGCGGAGTCTGGTGTGGCAAAGAATTTTTGCCAACAAGACAGGGGGATGTGCATCAACAACCCTAAGGATCCAGATAGATGATCCCCAAAAAGCATCGTAGGGCGCGGTATCCCGAGCACAAGCATGTCTCTCGAAAGGGAATTGTGGTGCAACACGATATCCACATGTTGGGTTCACTCCGACAAAACGAAAAGCCAAATGGCGGTGCTTGACTGACGAGGATGTGCTTGAACATGAGTATGATAACATTCCGTGGCAGCTGCTATGGCACATCTCAACGTGAACAGGATGATCTTGGGCTATAGGTGTTTTGGATTATACGGACTGCCATTGCCCGTGAGGCTCCACCATTTGACTTACTGAACACTTATTATCTGAAGCACGCAGCATCATGGACATGCGCGTGCATCATACACATGCGCGTGCATCATGGGCATGCGCGTGCATCATGGACATGCGCGTGCGAGAGCTGTTTGATTTGCAAATCCCCGTTCGGATTCGTATGCGGTCAAGCCGCCAGTTCAGTGAACCCCACTTGGGCTGGAGCGCAATTGGGTCAGGCATAAGAGCCTTGCGCTGGCCAGATATGACTTGTTCTGATCTATCATTGCGTGCCTTCATGAGCTTGGCTTGGCGCAAAATGAGCAACAAACATGTTTGAACCAAGATTGAATCATGGTGAAGCCCTTCCCTCATGAGGTTCTCAGCCCTTTGGTTTTAACCAATCACTGCAAGTAGCTCTGGAGACAACAAGTTGTTTCAAGATTCGAATGCCTCTCATCTGTTTTGAGAAGTTGGAGCCCCCCACCAATCAAGCAGGGCCAAACAAGTTAAGTAGGCAGGTGAACGCCAACAAAGCAAAGGAAGGCAAAAGGGGGCCGAAGACACCGCGCGAAAAGGACTTGGCAAAATACAAAGCAAAGAGCAAAGGTCAGCTTGACTCCAAGCCAATCCCTTGGTTCCACGCACCAGGTGGCACCGGAGGTTACCCCTGAGACGGAGGTCACAGCGCCGCTCGGCATCGTTAGGGAGTCTGAGCAGAGTTTACCTGCTCTCCCAATCCTACGTTGGTCGAGGGCCGACAACTGGTAGAATCCTTAGAGAAAGGGCCTCCAATCGATCACGGTAGGCCTCAGATGGGCCTCTCATTGGCAATGATCCCGCACTTCGGCCAAGAGGGAAGGCCATGCATATGCACGCTGGACGCATGAGTTTTGAACTTCAGGGACACCTGCTTGACGGCTCTTTGAGCAAGACTTTGCGACCATATCAGCTGAAGCCGAACAATTCAAGTGACAGCACTCAAAGATTTGCGTGCTGAGCTTGACTACTTGTTCGGAACACGATTGAAAGTACAGCTCTGCTTGCATAGAGCCTCATGAGGTTTCTGGTTGTTAGCTCAAGTCGCATGTCGCCACCTGCCTGACTGAAAGGTGCTGTTCTCGCAAAGTTGTATGCGGTCCAATTGGCGTGAGATATTTGCGCCTAGTTCGGTGCATGGTCAAGATGGAATTATCTCACGTGCATGGCTTACGCCACCTACGGAAAAGGCACCATCCTTTGCGCGTCATGAATCCGAAATGCATCCAGGCCTGCGATTCTCTCGCAGAGTGCGTAGCGCGCATGTAGCCGGTACTTTGGGCAGGGCTTCGAGCGGCTGGATGCTGCAGGCGCAGCATTTTAGGCGGATATGTGGCGGAAGTACTTGGGGAGGACCGTGAAGGCTGGATGGCGTTGCTGGCGCAGTATCTGGACGGACCGCGATGTGGCAGAAGCGGAATGTCTTGGCAGGTGCGGAACTTTGGCAGGGGCGCTGAGCAGAGGAGGCTGGACTTTGGCAGGCGCAGTTGTATAGATGGATTAATGTGTGGCGGAAGTGAATTTCTGGGCAGGCGCGGTGCTGTGGGCGAGAGACTTTGGAGTGGGGACTGGCCTACGTGGCAGCAGGTGGACTGATATGTTGCGGAAGTTGATAGGCGCGGTAGTTTGGTCTCCGAAGAGCGGAGTGGAAGCTGGAATTTATGACTGGCGCGCTATTTTCTGGACCGTTCTGTGGCGGAAGCTTTGTTTGCAGGAAGGCGTAATCTTTCCAACTTGGAACACGTTGAGTAAACAAGCGTGATTTGATCACAAGCATGATCAGAATGGGCCCAACATTTTCACGGTGTGTCTCCTGTGAGCTAAGCTCTTTGCTGCTTTAAACAAACAGGCCGCCCTCTAGGCGGTCCTGTGGTGCAATGAGATGGATAAGGCGACAGAGTCTAGAATAATGCTCACTGGACTTAGTTGTTTCGCGAAAGAGTAGTTGCAAACGTGTGTTGGGCTTTGGCCTGGGCTCTAAGCGAGAAGCAACCATGAATTTATTCGAGCAGTGTTGAGAACTGTTACTGCGTCCCTTACCCCGTCGCACGCTCTGCCCTGCCAATAGGACAGCCTGCATCTTCTTGGCTCTTGTCTGAAAACCCGCTCCGCTACCACGATGAGTCCCGAGCCGAGGGCAACTAATCCCGAGGAGAAGAAACTACAGCCTCAATGGCCCGTCTGTTTCAAGACAAGAACCTGACGGCGTGAATACTATGATTCGCACAACTTGAGCCCAAATGTGGCAATGGAATACGTACTTCACATGGATTGCAGGAAGGTGAACCGCTTCGAAACCTACACACCCCTCGCCCCCCCTACCCCCGCAAGCAAATCAGGACGCAGCTATGTGCCCACGCAAAATGGGCGGGTGTGATGAATTCCCCTAAATTGCTACTTATCAAACTGGAACGCGAACACTTTAAGCGCGCGCTTTTCGAGCTGGGCTTCGTGGCAGGCGCAGCACTTGGAGGGATCGCCTGCTCCAAAAACTGCATCCGCAAGAGCGGCCTGCAAGAGCGCGCTTTTGAAGCTGGCCCACATGGCAGGCGATTGCGTGCGTTGCGTGCCGCTCAGATCAGGCCGCACCCGTCCAAGGAATCTCTCCTGCAAGTCGGTGCCAGATGATTGGCTTCCTCGTGTCTTCTCCTGGAAGCCGCCCCAATAAATGGTCCCTAGTGTTGCCACAGCGCGGTGTGAAACAGGCAAAAGACATCACGCTTCCAAACTTTGCCAACGAAACCGAGCCGACCCGTTGGCCAAGGAGCGACTGCCTAGACGAGATGGGCCACGGCCGAGTCTTGAAACTTGAGGCCCGGATTCGATCCATCCGGTCGACGGGTCCGGCTAGACCATTTTGGTTGATAGAAAAATAAGGGTGGCAAAACAAAAACGGTGTGCCACTGGTGCTGGCAGCTTGCCTGGCCGTTTCCCAAGCTTCTGAGCCGGCCAACGTGCGGAGTGCAGATTCGTCTAAGGTCATCCTCAAAACAGATAGTGCGCATTGACAGCTTTGAGAACTTGAGTTCGTAATGCTTGGAAACTTGACGCATTGGGATCACCATCCGAATTTAATTGTCACAAAAGGGCAGGCAAACAGCCTTGGAAGGCAACGTGGCGAATGTGCACTTGTTGAGCTAAAAGCTGGAACTCTGCTAAACCCAGACCTTCCTGCAGCGCCAAGCTTCCAAAAGAATCCCAACGAAACTAATAGGTGACCCAACTTGCAAGTTGGATGCAAATCGTTCAACCCATGGGGCAAGTCAAATGCGAGTTGTCCGTGGCTCACGAGCTGTCTGGCTGTGTTTTGTGCATACCCGTCAACAACTGTTGTTTCCTCATTCACTTTCAAAACCAGGTAAGGCCGTTTCAACAGCGGCTGCTTACTTCCCTCAGAGAAACGCGAAACCAGCAAGCCTCCCATTTTGAATGACAAGAGACTGCTGTTTTGCTCCCATCTGCAGGATAGCCCATTCAGCTCACCCGAAGCGAGCCACCATCAAACCCTGAGCAGATGAAGGGTGGAAAGGGGCAGTCCCACCAGCAAGACAACCTTGTTGTTGATTCTTCACCATGGGGTTTGGGTAGATTCCTTACTACCCGGCCACGCCGGACAGTTGCTTTGCATGGGACTCAGGAGATCCTGGAGCTGTTCACCCGGAAGTTGTGGCACCTGCGCCCTAAGTTTGATGGCCCCAGCAAGCGCCCGGCGGCCCGAGCCCACAGTGGAGCAAGGCATGGCCCAACCATGAGTTGAACCAATGTGGCTTGACATGGTTGATTAGGCGGGTGAATCCCCAGTTGAAATGGCCACGGAAAAGGTATGTTAAAATCCTGAAGTCGAGAACAACGGTGAAAGTCAAGCTTGTAGAAGCAATTTGCTTTCAGCCACCACGGCAACTTAGACGGTGTACGCTCGAACCCAGATTTCCATTTCGGAAGACATAGGAATCGGACCTGCGAGCTGCACTGTGTCAACGCCGTACGGGAGACGTGGCATCACTTGTCCCCCTGCAATGCTGCGCTTCTGACCCCTGAGACAGTCTCGTTGCCTACGCCTACATGCCCACACAAATGGCTCCCAACAGCTGCGTTTGAAGAAGCTCACAAATGATGACAGAGCTGTCCTTGATAGAAGTGGCCCCCCCAAGTCGGGTGTTGGTGCTTTGGTGCTCTTGTGTTTCACCACAAAATGCTCAGTAGAGTAGACTACTGACCCCAAAAGGAGCTGCTGTACACCAACTGCTGTGCGCGAGGAGTCGGGCAGAAACCGCAAGAACTGCGTTTGTTGTTGTGGGTGGTCGTTTGCCATTCTCAACGGGATTGTCCCGCCACCCGCGCCTTTTGTGCGTCAGATTGCCGCCAGTTAGTTCCCCAAGGACGCACTGACTTCGCATACACCAACCCTGACGAGCCAGCGCCTGAATTGATGCTGCTGCTCACGTGGCGGGATAGGGCACGCATCGTTTTGCCAATGGTGCGATTTTGATTCCAGGGTTGGTCGTCCCCTCAAGAAAAGGAAGACAAATCAGGATCAACAGCTAGAGCTTTTGCTGAGTTGTCCTTGGTTGCCCATTGTCGTAGTAGCACAAAGCCATGCAGTGGAAGAAGCATTGATCCCTGCCAATGTGTGCACGACTACTAGTGAGTGGGCTTGTATGGGTTTGGGGAGGATGTTCGTAGAGCCCCCGTTTAACTTTTGGGACCCTTTGGGGGCCCATTGCAAAAGGAATAACATTCGGCACACTCACAAAATTAAGCATCTCAGAAATGGGTGTTGGGCAAGTCATGGGGGGATGCCTGCTGAGTGTTGATTGGAACCATGTTCTTCATGTAGAAGATTGACATTTTGCATGGTGCGTTTGCCTGGCCAAGGGTGAACGAGGATGTTTTGTCAGCTGAGGTTTGTGCAGCAGACCATCACAGCCATGGAGCTGGATAGCTGGAGCCTTAGAACGAAGGTTGGAGTTGGTCACCTTCTTGCTGCTTGGGTTTTTTGAAGGGAAACTGAGGGGAAACCGAAGCTCCAACATAGGGTGTTCGAAATATTTGGAGAGCCCCATATTTCCGGACCAGGTCAATTTGACATGCAACAGTCGGTGTTTGGCAAAGGCTGAGCCTTCTGAAAAACTCAATGCGATGCGGCCAGGACTAGTTTCTTCCCCTAATCGCCCGACAAAGAAGCCGTTTGCGTTCTGAAATTAAGGCTGTTTCTGGCAAGCAGGTTTCATTTCTACCGCCGTCTCGACTTACCAAAAGTGACGTCCAATGCAGAATGCTTTGGAAGACACAACCTTTTCTTTGAGCCGCGTTGGCTTCTGAGGGCTCACTCCTGTCTCGTCTGCGGACTTCTTGGCCCTTTGCCTTGGCCGGCAGGAATGGCGCGGTGCCTCAAGTGTTTTTTGTGAGCATAGGCTTTTGGGCTCCACCCACGAAGTGTTGGCGATCACCTGCTTCAGGGTGATGAATTCTATAATTCAGATGAATCACTCCCACGGAAATGAGGGAGAGGGCTTGGTGAGTTGACGTTTGCCTGATCCACGTCGCACTGTAGTGGTTTATACTCAGTAAGGGAAACGGCTTTGGCCAGGTTTGCATGTGACCTGGTTTTTTGCGAGTTGTGAGTTCCACAGCTCGTCTATATGGCGGATGGCATTTTGAGAAGACAACATTTCCAACGTCAAATAAATCAAAACGGTGCCAGTTGGTCAAATGATTCCCTCTGTGAGCACATGAGAATAGCAGTCCTTCTTGGGCTTTTTTTCCGAAAGCATCGCGAAGGGCACTTCTGTGGGACCAACTTGCACTGAGCAACTTGCACAGACCAACTTTCACAGAGCAACAATTTGCACAGAGCTACTTGCACAGAGCAACTTGCCATCTGCATAAAGGCGAGCAGTCTGGGTATAGTCTGGGCACGATAGCTCTGGGCATGAGTAGTGTGAGTATAGTCTGGGCGTGGTAGCTTAGGTCAAGTTCTTGGCTAGAGAGCTAGCATAGAGGCCCGGCGTCAGTAGCTATGTATCGAATAGTTGCTCGGTAAGATTCTTTTATTTTGGCGCGGGCTGGTTGGGGATCGGCGTGGCCGACGTCAATAAACTGTTACTTTCGCTGCTGGCGAGCTGGTCCTTGGAAGTTGGCTCGCGGTGCGTGCAACTGCTCTTGTAATCGCGTGGTCGCGGCCCGCGGGAAACTCGCAGCTTTTAAGTACAACCGCAGCTCCGGCTGGAAAGTTGCAACCTTTCAGTACAAAAGCAGTACGCGAAGCGCATTTCAGCGCAAAATCGTAACTTGCGCAGAGGAACTTGCACGGAGCACTTGAGGAGAGCGAGGTGCAGACGTGCGCGAAGCGGTGGCAGCGTTCATCTGGAGCTGAAATCGTTTGTGTGGGCAGGTACTGTAAAGAAGCACGCGCGCTGCGGCGGGATCTGTGCCTGCTCGAAAGGCTAGAACCCGCATCCGCTGATGGTGTTGGTGGTGGCATGCTGCGCTGTGTTACTCCCCGGTTCGCTTGGACTGGAGCTTGTCTGACACTAGGTCGTTCTGCAGAGAACAGTGAGCGGCGCTGGAGTCTTGACATTAGACCTGTGTATCCAGGTCCCACGACATGAGCGGAGACAGTAGTCCATCTCACCAAGAGACAAGTCTCCCTAATCCTCAGCTCAATCAAGGCAGGTATAGCACCAGCCTCGCTAAAGGCTCTCCGTGACAACCACCCTTTCCTGGGCATCGAAAGGCTTCCGTCGGCCCGCGGTTCCCACATCTTGAACGAAGTTTGCTTGGATGCTGCCAGGTTGTTTGGAGGTGCTCAGTTTTGGAAGTCGTCCTTGCTACCTGCTTGCAGCTTTCCAGTATTTGATCCATGGTTCATCGTTGCCCCTAAAGTTCAACCTTTGGTTCCCAAGTGTTTCGGGGGGCGCAGCCATCGGGTGTGGCCAGAGGCCGGTGGTTCTCCACCTCTATGACCTATCCCGAGGCAGTCCAGTCGCAGTTGGGACGCAGATGCAAATTTGCAAAACTGGCGTTCCCTGCGTGGGAACTTCCCTTTGGCGGATTAGTATAGGGGAAAACCATGGTGTGTAACAATTGTTTGCACGAGTTCTATCTTGAGGAAACATAAACTATTTGTCGTACGCTGGCAAGATTGGCACAGCTTCGTATGCCAAAGCTAGGAGGTAGTAGCTCCATACAGTCATCCGGGTCGACGCACGCCTGGGAGGTTTGCGAGGGCCTGGTCAGCGCGTCTGCGCGGGGCCGTGCCAGACAACCAGACACGATCCCCACACACGCAGTCTCCGGTCTGAGTGTCTGTGTTTCGCCACCTCTTGTCCAGCAAGGTTTGGCGTGCTTCAGTGGGTGGAGACTGCAGCGTAGGATGCGCGCCAAAATAGAACATTGTGTGTTGCGCGCCAGAGATGCTAGGCAATTTGGACTCG
Source organism: Effrenium voratum (assembly GCA_963377175.1). Lineage (NCBI taxonomy): Eukaryota > Dinophyceae > Suessiales > Symbiodiniaceae > Effrenium > Effrenium voratum. The sequence goes on from CAUJNA010000070.1 coordinate 228,798, forward strand.
TTGCGAAATTGCTCTGGCTATTGAATCACGCGGCGCTAAAGCAGCAGTCTTGTCTACGGCAGCTGAAGCATGTTTTGGCCCTCGCGTTACGATCAAGACAGCAATTGAAACGGGCTGAGAAGGGCCATTGGATGATGCTGATTGGCATGGCTTGATGCTGGGGGGGGGTCAACCCAACCACTTTACTCTATGGAAGGCGATATGTACTTGAGCAAGCGGAACAAGTTACACAAACACTGATGGTGCTGGTGGCGTCGACCACTTTTGACAACACACGAGAGCGACGTCTTCTTTGAGTGATATTGTTTGTCTTCACTAAAACACTATCACGCTGATGATGCTTGGGGGGGTTGGCCGTTTTTGTCAACCATGAAGGCCGTCAAAAGCAGACCGAGTCACGTCGCGGTCGAAAAGTGCAATTTCCCTAATTCATTTTGTCAAGGCTGTTGAGCATGTCAAGCTTCGGAACCGTGGCCGTTCGTAAGTGGAAAAACATGTCCTTCACTAAAACGCTGGGGATGTTGGGGGCGTCGGCCACTTTTAGTTTGGGGACCATTGTCCAGTAAGGTCCGGCAGAGCCGGGGGGCGGAAGTTTCACAGCAGTGAACAACTATAGTTTGGAGAACTGTTCTTGGCCTGCTTCTCTCTCTCTCTCTCTCTGTCTTTCTTGCTGTCTTTCTTTCTTTCTTTCTTTCTTTCTTTCTTTCTTTCTTTCTTTCTTTCTTTCTTTCTTTCTTTCTTTCTTTTTCTCTCTCTCTCTCTCTCTCTCTCTCTCTCTCTCTCTCTCTCTCTCTCTCTCTCTCTTCTCTCTCTCTCTGTTCTCTTTGTTCTCTCTGTCTTTCTCTCTTTTGGTTTTGTGTGCTGCTTTCAGCTGTTTTTTCTGTTCCCTTTTCCAAAGCTCCCAACGAGCGCTTCAAGTTCAACTCTCGTCCCTCCCCGAGAGCGCCTTTTCTTTGCGTCTGCTCAAGCCGCGCTGTAGTCTGGGCTGGAGCAGGCGGCCCGAAACGGCACGCGTGTCAAGCGCAAAAGCTAGGCTTTTCTCTTCGGCTTCTTCAGCGGTGCAGCAGTCCGCGCGAGCACGCGGCCCGACGCGGCGCGTGGGCAAGCGCGCGGCCCAACGCGGCACGCGCCGACACGAACACGCGGCCCGAAACGGCACGCGCGTCATCAAGCACAACCTTAGTCAACGGAGTCATTGCCACGGCGTCTTCCTGGCGCTTGAGCTCAAGGCTGGTCTGGGAGCCCAAGGAAACCTGCCACGCCCGACGGCGAGCAAACGGCTCGATATCTCCGTCCACAGCCGGAAACTGGAAGATCACCTGACAGTGACGCAAGGAAGGCTCGCCGTCCGTGCCGAACAGAACATGAAACTTTGCAACCGCCCACAACAGCGTGCCAGGCTGCTGTCGTGCGATGGCCAAACTGTTTCTGACACTGACCCGTTGCACTGCTGGCCCGAAACTCGCCCGAAACGGCACGCCCGCTGCCCGCGGCCCGGAGCGGCACGCTAGCTCGGCTTTGCGCTCTTGCGCGCAGATCGAAACGGCACGCTCGCGGCGCGATACTTTCTTTCCGGCTGGCCCCACACGCTCCGCCCACTTAACTCTATGCTCAGCAGTTTTTTGCCCGCCGCGCGGGAACTTTTGTTTTTCTGATCCATGCTCGCGGCCCGAAACGGCACGCCCGCTGCCCGCGGCCCGAAACGGCACGTTACCTTGGCTACGCGCTCTTGCGCGCGGCCCGAAACGGCACGCTCGCAGCGCGATAGTTTTTTTCCCGGCTGGCCCCACGCGCTCCGCCCACTTGAGTTTATGCCCAGCAGTTTTTTCCCCGCACGGCTTTTGTTTTTCTTATCCTAGTGCGCGGACCGAAACGGCACGCCCGCTGCCCGCGGCCCCGAAGCGGCACGCTAGCTCGGCTTCGGGACGCTCGCAGCGCGATAGTTTTTCTGCGGCTGGCCCCACCGCTTAACTTTATGCCCAGCAGTTTTTTCCGCCGCCCGGGAGCTTTTGTTTTCCTTCATGCTGCTTGGGTACTTTTGCCGGTTCTCCCTGCGCACGGATAGTTTTTTCCGGCTCGCCCCACGCACTCCGCCCACTTAACTTTATGCCCCGCAATTTGTTTCCTCCGCACGGGAGCGTTTGTTTTCCTTATCCTAGTCCTAGCGTGCGGCCCGAAGCGGCACGCTCGCAGCGCACGCAGCACCCTGTCTGTTTTTCTTCATGCTGCTTGGATACTTTTGCCGGGTCTTTATCCTGGCACGCGGCCCGACACGGCACGCTCGCTGCTCGCGGCCCGAAACGGCACGCTAGCTTGGCTTCATGCTCTTGCACGCGGCCCGCAACGGCACGCTCACGCCCATGCCCAGCATTTGAGCTAGTCCCAGAACACTCGGCCTCAAGGACATGTATTCGGATGGAATAGTGTCCGAAGCCTTGTAAAACGAAGGTGTTTCCTAAAAACGAAGCTTTTGTCTTTCGTGAAAGTTCACGGGTGCTTGCAGTGAGCTGAAGCCGAGAGCATTTTGGCTTGGTGCAGTGCAGTCTTTGTTGCAGCCATGGAGTTCACGATTTGGACGGAGACCCGCTACGGCAGCTTCAGCGACTCCTATGTCCTGAGCACGGCAACTCTATTGCAGCAGGTAGTGACTCCTTTTCAGAGCAACATGATGTTGCTTTCCTAGGTGAATGCCAAAGGTAGCCGTGGAGCACGCCTGGCCTCTCGGAAAAGCTTGCAGGAGGTAGAAGAGCTCCGCGCACTCCTGGAACAGTCCGGTGAGAGCGACATCACAAAGCTGAAGTCCATGTGCAGCAAGACGTCGAAGGCATGCGGAGCCCACCTTGAATTTGAATCTTGTCTCTCGTGTGGAAAGGTCAGGAAACACCATGATCCTGCAGATTCCACCACCTCGCAGAAGAAAGCCAAGGTTCAGGAGCCAATGGGGAGCAATTGAGCTGATCAGCGCAGAGAGTAGGGACTTGTTGGTGGTGGTGGTGGTGGTGGTGGTGGCTCTGGGGATTGTTTTGGTTTTGGTTTTGTTTGCTGTTCCTCTTCGCTTGGCCCCACCTTGTCCTTTCTCAGGTCCTTCATGTTCATCCACGAGGTGAAGCAGACGCTCCAGCTGCTTGGCTTCGCGCGGGCTGTTTCGCGTCGGGGTGTTGCTGTTGGTGGCGGCGGTGGTGGTGGTGGTGGTGGTGCTTTTGTTGGTGCTTTTGGGCTTGCTGGCTGCCTTTTTTTTGGGATGCGTGTGCTGGTTTCCCCGCCGTTCGTCGCTTTCGTCTTGCCCGCCCAGGTCCTTCATGCTCACGGACAACGGCAAGCAGAAGCTCCAGCTGCTCGGCTTGCAAGGTTGCTGTTTCTGTTGCTGTGGTCGTTGTTCTTGTCGTTGTTCGTTGCCGTTGTTGTTGCTGTCGTTGCTGCTGCTGCCGTCCTTGCTGCGTTCGTGTTAATTAGTTGGTTCTGTCGTTGTGGCTGCGGGTGCTGGCTTCGGGGCAGTTGTTGTTTGTTTTGCCGTTTTGTTCGGTGGTGGTGGTGGTGGTGGTGGCGGCGATGAGGTAGTGAATCCAGCAGCCCAAGCTGCTGCGAAACGCAAGTGACAGGTTGTGCGCAGCATTCTGCTGTGCCCACGCAGGAAAGAGCAGCAGCAGAGACGGACGCACCACTTTTTGCACCTGCCGCAGGCCATGACAAGGCCGTTTCTTAGTGGTCCCGGGTTGCAAGGTCAATTTTGGCTGCGCGCACCAGGATGCGGGGCTCATTCCTTGTGTGCCAGCCTTGGGGGAGCAGGTGCCGCAGGACTCGTGACTAACTTACCATGAGAGCGCATCAGAGCGCGCACAAAGCGGCTTCATGCTGTCGTCATGTGGCAGGAGCCACAGGACAAGGAGCCTTTGGCGCCGCCTGAGGTTCTTGATGGGCAAGAGCTCGTGCAGGCTTCTTGCTTTCCGTTTGTGCTTGCCGCTTTGCCGCGGTGTCCGCGCTAGGATGAACAAACGGAGGTAGCCCCCAATGAGCATGAGTCGGTGCCAGTGGAGCAGCGTGCCATTGGTTCAGGTTTTCCTGTCCGCCAGTCCCAGGAAGAGCTCCTGCTGCAGGATGCTTTGGTGGCTCCAGCTGAGCAGCCCTTCCAGGATTGCCTGCAACGGTTCGGCAGCCCCGTTTGTTTTAGCTGCTTTGCGGTGTCTGCGCTAGGATGAGCAAACGGAGGTAGCCCCCAATGAGCATGAGTCGGTGCCAGTGGAGGACAGAGCCTTGCAGCTTGCCATTGGTTCAGGTTTTCCTGTCCGCCAGGCCCAGGAAGAGCTCCTGCTGCAGGATGCTTTGGTGGCTCCAGCTGAGCAGCCCTTCCGGGACTGCAACGGTTCGGCAGCAGCCCCGTTTGTTTTAGTTGCTTCGCGGTGTCTGCGCTAGGATGAGCAAACGGAGGTAGCCCCCAATGAGCATGAGTCGGTGCCAGTGGAGGACAGAGCCTTGCGGCTTGCTATTGGTTTAGGTTTTGCACAATCAGGCAGCTGCTTTTTCATGCTGTTGCCAGGCGACTGCCACGGTGCTCACTGACAGTGAGATCGCGCATCTTCAGCAAGCTAGGCTGCATGTTGTCTTACAGAACACCGGCAACACGGAGAGAAAGTTCTTTCCCACTGCCACCGCTTGCCTGATCTGCCAGAGGCAGAAGCATGCAGCAAAATGGGAGACTCGTTGGGGAACCCGAGGATCCCTTGCATGCGGTTCTTGGTGCTACGCGTGCAAGAGGGCAGCCAAGCGGCTGTCTTGCGGCTGGAATGTCTCGGTATTACATGCATGCCCCTCTGTTCTGCAGAAACTTCAGGCTCTTTCGGCCAAGGTTGCGCGGAAGCTTGCTGACTGTAACTTGGATGTGTGTCGGTGTGTGCGATGTGTGCGGCCTGTGCGCTCAGCTGCCAAGCAGCCAGCAGCGCGCTTGACTCCAACGCACCGCGTGCGTGGCAAGTCGACTCTGCGAGTCGTTGCCATTCGCTAGTCGTTGAAGGCCTGCTCGAAGAGCAGATGGGGTAAGCCAGCTTTGGGGATTGCTGAGGGGACACGCACGTGGCACAAAATCGGTGAACAGCCAGTTGCCCGCTTGGTTGCACGCATGTGAGCAGGGTCACACATGGGCCTACATTTCCCCATCCATGACCAGGCGTCAAAAAACGAAGCCACAACGAAGCAAAAAACGAAGCCGTTCTTTTGGTTTTTCGTGCTTTGTAGGCCCTGGCCCAAGCAGCTGCATAAGTATGAGAGGCTATGAACTCTTTTTCCAAGACTGTCTGCGCTATTTGCTGGCCCAGGAAAATCAGCTGCGTAGCACGTTGCTGGAAGCTGCGCGGTGTGCCCGGCCAGCAACTCGGAGGAGACTAGGTGACCTCACGAGCGACCAGCGGCAGTATCTCATTCGCAAGTATCTGCCAGACAGTTGGTGGCCATCGCTTTGTCAAAGCGACCAAGACTTCTTTCTGAGAAGGAGCGAGCACAGGCCGCTGACAGCAGCAAAGCCTGCACAACTTGCATTGGCATCCCAGTCTCCATGTGAGCGTCCAAAGGCAAGGCCGCAGAGTCCATGTGAAAGCCCTATTGAGCCCAGACAGCTGTTTCCTGCTGAGACGCCGCCGCAAACAACCTCTGGGCGCAAGAGTCGAGGGACCACGTGGACCGAATTTGGTACCCGTGCCAAGGCTGGGCGAATCAAAGTCATTTTGGACAGTGTCCGTAGCAGCTGCGAGACACCTGAGGAAGTATCGCTGCTGCTGTCAGCAGTTGTGAAAAAAGCCGATGGAGAATGGCCAGGCACCGCGAAACAGCTTGCCGCGGAGCTCAACTCCAACTTCGATTGCTGCTGTCGCAAACTGTTGCCTGCACTGGGCAAGCTCCGGGAGACATGGCTGCAAGACCCCAGAAAGCTAGTGCAACAGCTGGATACGGCAGTGTGCTCAGGAGGTCTGTCGAGCGCAGCAAGAATGCGGGAAATGGGCTACAGTGTGAGCAACAAGCGTGTGCGGCAGTATCATTTGAAAAGGCCGCCGCGGCACCAGCCCCTGCAGGGCCGCAATGTCGGCGGCAGACCTTCCAAGGTTGACAACCCTTTGAATGTAGCTGCTGTTCGAGCAGTTTTAGAGAAGAACTCCGTGTCTGCTTCCTTGACCTGTGTGTGTAGACAGCGACAGCCAGATGGATCTGTACTCCGTGTCAGAAAGCAAAGGAGAACCTTGACCGGGCAATTGAGCACCATCTACAGGTCCAGCCCTTCCATTCACCGGAACCTGGCGGAGACCCAGTTTCGCTGCTTGGTGGCCCGGCACTGCCAGGAGTTTCGGAAGGGCTTTCGCAAAACTGACCTTTGCGATCATTGCCTTGCATACAGGAAGAAAATCTTACCACGCGTATCGGGGTTCCTCACCCGGTGTCAAAGCACCATGTCGGCTGTGTGTCCTGGCTACTGGGCACCCTTCTGGCGCAGCAGGCCGATGCTTCAAACAGAGTCTGATCATGTAGCTGCGGTTGTTTTAGAGGTTTGCCAGTTCTAAATGCACGAAGTGTCTCACGTGGCTTCGCCCCTGCAGGCGCAACACTTTGGTGATGACAACAGGCGACGCAGAGGCAAAACTTGTTGCCGTGCAGAAGTACCTGTGGGAAACCCACGAACAGGAACACGCTGACTCTAGGCGGGCTGCGCGGGAGCCTTTCAGAATCAGGCACGAAGAGGGGCTGCTGGTCAAAGAGCTGAAGCTTCACCTGAACATAGTCCGGTCATACGACTGGCACATGCTTGCTGCTGCGCGAGAACAGTCCTCCATGCGGGAGTCCCTCGAGAACCTTGCGCCCAGAACATGTTATTTCCAAGCGGACTTTTCTGAAAACATTGGTGTGCCAATAGCGTCAGAGGAGTCTTCTGACATGTGGCATGGTGCTGCCAGAAAAACATTATCAGTGTTCGGGGTCTACCTGCGACAATGGCAGAATGGCAAGGTATGCACCCGCAATATTTTATATGTCTCTGAAGTGCTGGAGAAAAGTGCCCTGTTTGCTTCGCTCTTGATCCGCAGAGCCGTGGAAAGAGAGGTGCTGCACCTGGGAAAGCTGGAGAATCTGCTGTTCGTCTTCGACGCGGGCAACCACTTCCGCTCCTACGAAGGAGCTTACAACACCATGGTGCACATTCCGCGAAGCTATCGCCAACGCTGCGAGACTCGGTATATGGTAGAGAAGCATGGCAAAGGGCCGTGCGATTCCCAGCTTTTCAGCCCCATGCGCCGCTTCCTCAAGCAGGCTTGTATGCTTCCGAACTTCTTTGCAGACTCTGAACATGCTGTCGTGGCTGCTTTGCAAGCCGCTGCTGCCGCAGAACACGCTGCGAACCCAAATGGCCCCACATGGGTGATCGAAGTTCCAGAGCTGCCGGCCGAACGGCCCAGCACCTTTACTTTAGCCATGCAGAATTGCCAGATCAATCGTTCGTATTGCTTTGAGTCCATCATTTCAGCACGCGCCCGTGCAGGCGTACAGATCAAGAATTGGGTGTTCAGCGACTCATCCGATTGTGAAACAGTCAGATTCACCGTTGAACCCAAAGAGCCCGACTTTGCACAGTGGAAAAAGGGCTACTTCCAGGACCCAAGCTGGCAAAAGCCACCACTGGAGCTTGGCTGTGACAATTCAATTACAAGAAAGTATTTGTATCAAAAGAACCGCCCATCCACCAAGCGTGACATGCAGAAGCTGTCACGACCAACAGAAACCTCGCTGAGCCAAAGGGATGAGCGGCATTTGAGATCTCATTTGCAAAGGTTGCGCGCCAAGCGCGAAGCCACCCGAAAAGCCCTCGCTGAGGATAGCGACGTGAGCCTTTGAAAAAGGACCGCTGCTTGCTTAAGGTGAAACCCTTGCAAAACGAAGGAGTCTCTTTAAAACGAAGCCTCCAGAGATATTCCGTTTTAGCTTCTCAGGGTTTTGGAGATAGCTCATTTTCCCGCCGCGCGGGAACGTTTGCTTTTCTTGTCCTAGTCCTAGCGCACGGCCTGAAGCGGCACGCCCGCTGCGTGCGGCCTGACACGGAACGCTCCCTGTGCGCTAGTCTTTCCCGACCCCGCGGAGACTTGCCCGCTGGGCTTCATACCCTACATTTTTTCGCTGCTTGGATACTTGTCCGGCCCTTCATCGCCGCCCACGGCCCGAAACGGCACGCCGGCTCGGCTTCGCACTCTCCGCGCGCGGCCACTTGACTTCATACCCCATAGTTGTTGTTTACTGCTGCTTGGATACTTGTGGCGCTTCTTACCCTCGCACGCGGTCCGAAACGGCCTCGCGCGATCCGTCGAAGCCAGGGGCTTCAGACCTCCCACGAACATGTTGGCTCGAAACTTGAGACACTCTTGGAAGCAACATAGCCAGATTCAGACGTCAATGCAAAAAGCAGCAGAAGCAATGCGGTGACGGTGAAAACTCGCTCCAAAATCTCCGAAACAGGGCCCTCTGAAACATGTACAACAATTGGCCACCTTCTTCAATGGGATCACTGGCATGAGAAATCAACCAATTGTTGCGTTTTCTTGTCCCACAAAGAACGTTGCGTTATCTTGTCCCACAAAGAACGTTGCAAAAGAAAACACAGAGCTCACAGCAATACAACCTAGCTGTGGTTCCCTAAGCATCTAGAGGAAAAACAACGGTCCCCCTAGTCTTGCTGCCTCAGCCATACTGAGTCATTCTCGCGCGCGCGTTCGTTTTTACAGACTCGCGCGGCGTCCGCCCTGTTGTTGCAGCGGCCATAACGAATCGAAACAATCTAACCAGTGAGAACAAACAAAGGGACCTGAAACGCCGGTCGGCCGCGCGGCACCGGCGCCCGCCCGCAGCCCTCACCGGCGCGCGCGCCTGCCGCCGTTACGCAAAGGGGACCATGCTAACCACAACAAACATGCGTAATGACCGCGGCAACAATAGGGCTGCTTTGTCAGGGTAAAGGCCGCGCGCCGCTCGAAACAGCAAGCGCAGCGGCTACACAAAAGGATGCTCAAGGAGGGCGCAGCTTGCTCACAGGAGAACAACCCCCTGTGTTTTGCAGCTTTGCGCCATGTCACACGTAGCAACAAGGCCACGCGCCGCTCCAAACAGCAAGCGCTGTCTGCGCGCGCTCCTGCGCCTTGCAGCCTGCTGAGAGATGTGCAAGTGAGCCACCTATGGCCTGCAGCGGCCCCTTACTCGTAGTCGCAGTCGGAACACTGCTCCTCCAAAAACTTTTCTCCGAAGAACTCCGGCTCGGAATACGGTAGCTCATCAGGCATGGACAAGTCCCCGTACTTTTGCACGAGGTCTTCTTCATCCTTGTAGGCCTGGCGGCCTTCTTCCGGGTCTGCCGTGTACTCGGCCGCGAACATTGCCCGCACGGTCTTGCGGCGCTTGCGGCCGCCGCCAAGCTTCGGGGCGGGTAACTTTGTCGGCCTGTCGTCGTAGCGCGGGGCGCTCAGCATTCCGCGCAGAGACAGCATTTGCCGCAAGCCCTTGACCTGTGCAGCGGTCATGGGAGCTTGCTGCCGGCTCTCCGACCATGCCACGTGGCGGGCGAGGTCGTCTTCTACGGACACGGCGCCTCCAAAGATACCCCTGGCTGTGGCATCGTGCAGCGCGTCCAGCCGCTTCTCTAGCGCTGCCCAACGAAACAAGTCGGTGTCGGCCACGGCGCGGAAGGCCCAGTAGTCCGGCACGTATTTGAAGGCCATGCGGGCAAAGTCCGTGGCTCTGGACATGCCGACAAACGCCAGGCCAAGGCACTTCAGCGGCGACCACGTCGGCTCGTGGTCTGCGTTGAACACGCAGCCATCGAGGAGCGTGAGGCCTTGACTCTTGCGCACGGTGATCCCGTATGCCAGCACGATGGGGAACTGCGTGCGGCTCAAGGCCGGGCACTGCTCGTGCCGAATGGTTTCCTTTTGAAGCAGCACCCACGTTGGCTGCCCGGGGACCATCTCGGGGCCGATGTACCCGGGGAAGTCTACCCGTATGTACTCTACCTGGCGCGCCGAAAGCCCGCCCGGTTCTGACGCGCTATCTCGTCTGCGCGCACCCCCGGCCGAAACGCCGGGCGATGACACAGATGCCGTCTGCTGAGACTCTAAGAGTACTGCCACTACAGCGCCTCTTAAGCCATTGACTAAATTCCAACTAGTTCTTAAATTTAAAACTAACATTACATAAGCCCCCTGCGCCAAATGCACAACGCGGCGAAGCTGGCCGTAGTGCTCGCACTTGTGGCGCTCCGTCATTTCTGAGCTTTCCACTGACCAAACTCTGAGGATGTGGCCGTGGCCTTGCTCGGCCACATGCTCTCCGAGATGCTGGCCGCTGAACAGGCCGGCTTTGCGATTCTCGCAGAACATGTGGATGCGCTCTTTCTCAAGGGTCACGCGTTGCGTCGGCGTCAGCACGCATGTCGGGCTTGTCAAGTCGTGCGACTGCCAGAGGGCGACGTGCTCTGTTGTGCGCGCAGCATCACGGATGCGGAGAAGAGGCCGACTGGCCGGCCTGCCGGTGAATGCGGCGCAGGCGGAAAACGTTCTTGATGCTCAAAAACAAGCGCAGTCCGAGGTTCACTTCCTCGCGTGACTGCCCCGCCGGCAATGGTCTCGTGCGCAGCAAGGTTTTCTCCGCAGCCACGGCCACGGGCGGCAGCTGGCCGAAATCTCCGGCCAACACGACTTTAACGCCTCCAAAAGGCATGCGAACGCCGCAGCGGCACTGGCGGCCGTCGCAGTGCTGCGGGTGGTACACCGCGTACCGCCGCTCGCAAAGCCTGCAATGTATGCAAGCTAGCACGAGCTTTTCCACCATGGAGAGCTCGTCGATTTCCAGCACGGCCATGCGCCCGAGCTCGGCATCCAGCTCGCGCATGTCGTCCTCACTCAGCGGCGCCAGCTGGCCGATAAACGCATTGCGAGTGTTCAGTCGCAGCAGGGACATGATGGTGCGGCTGCCTGCGCCCATGTTGGATGCTGCGACACCAGTGTATGCCATGCGCACGATGCGCCCGGCCAGGCCTTGTTGGCCGCCTGCATTGTGGTTGTTTTGCCAGTGCCCGCCGTGCCTAGCAGGAGCACGGGTGCGCTCAAGGTTGCCAGCGAGCAAGGCAGCTGCTGCCCGCCGCCCGAAACAGCAAGCGAGGCGGGGTCTCCCTGACCGACGCTGCCCGAAGCGGCTAGCGACGGCAGGTTCTGCTCGAAAAGCTCCTGCTGGGCGCGATATGCTTCTGCCCAGGCACGTAAGTGATCTGCGAAGGATCGCTGGGTGGGATCCAAGTCACCGAAGCGGCGTTGTTGCCGCTCTTCAACTTGCGACAGCCCGCCTTGAGAAGGCTTCAGCAAATACTTGCGCGTGTCTGCGCGCGCGTCGGCCACCGCCTCGGGGTTGATAGCCAGTGGCTGCATGAGAGAAACGTACTTATTCAGTGCGTCCCACTCCGCCTGCGTGCTCTCGTCCCGGCAGGCCGGCGTCTTCGGGGAGCGCGACTTCGTGCAGCGGGTTTCCTGACCTTCCCATGCTCTGCTCACGCATGGCGCCTTGCACGTAGCGTGCCCTCTTGGCCTCGCGAACCGCCGGGTCCTCCCACTCTTCGCTCTGGTCTAAGAACGGCGCAATGCAGAACACGCGCTCGCGCCAAGCGCCCAGACGCTCGGGCGCGCAAACATCTGGCTGCTCTGCCAGCATGGCCGCGCGGTGCTGCTGTGAAACGGCAACCTGCAGGCCGCAGTCGCGCAAAGTCAAGCGCTTCACTTCGTTCCACATTTCTGCGTACGGACCTTCTTTCATGCGTTTCTTCTGTTTGTCTGTGAAGTCCCTCGGATGATTCACGAAGTACTCCTCAAGCAAAGCCTTCACTTGGCTGGACTTCAGCGCTGGCTTTGAGCCGGCGCCGCGCTTCTTGTATGGCTGCAGATCCAGCCATAGCATTCCCGCTACGAAGACTTTGCTGAGCGTGGGCAGTTTGGCGCCGCGAGGGCAAGGCTCGCCCAGCGCGCTCAGATACACTCGCATCTGCTGCACTCTGGGCAGCGGACGGTGGTCCTTCAGGCACTGCTCGACGCTATAGCGCATGTCGCCGGCTTGCGTCGTCCAGAGCAACTCGTGATGTGCAGCGAGCCACTGCATCTCTTCAGGACAAGAAGCCAAGGCTGCGAAGTCTGGGCGCTCGGCGCTGTTGGCCAGGCCGCCCGACACGGCAAGAGTGGCTGCGCAGCGGCAGGCCGCGAACCAGATGGCACAGCGGGGCCGCTCGAGGTGGCAAGCCCCGTGTTATGCTCCTCCGCACGCGTCTCTTCGGCCCTGCGCGGTCGCTGGCGGTTGTGCTTCATGTACCGCTTTCGCAGCCACTGCGGGCAGTCGGATGAGCACATGAAATCCTGCAGCTGCTGCACCGCCTCGGCCTCCGACAAAAGCATAGGATCCTCCGCGGCAGTTCAGCGCCATGACCTGGCGCGACGAAAGCACGCGTGGCAAATCCAGCAGCACGTGCCACGCTTCCAAGGAGGAAATCTCCTGCGGCGCTGCGGCGTGGATGAAAAGCCTGGACAAGACGCGACGCCACGGTCATCTCTTGGTCATCTGGCATCTTGCAGATGATTTCGTCGATGTACGACGACATTTTTGAAGCTGCAGACTGCCCGCCGCCTAGCTTGCCGATATACTTTAGCCACCAGACCCATTGCTTTCAGCGGGTCGTGTGTGTTCAGGTGGTGGCAGTTGCGCCGGCCGTGCAATCTGTACAGGCCCTTTCGCCGGCCATCCTCCATGATGGCACCTGTTCCAGGCGGCATTCGCGCCTTCTCGTAGTCCTTTCCGCAGCACACGTGCGGCCGACTGTGCTTCGCGCAGCTCTTTGTCGCCGGGTCGGCGGGCGACTTCTTGACCCAGGCCGGGTCTTCGCACGATGAGACTCTCATCCCACTCGCGCGCGGCAACATCTCTCGGCAGGCAGCTCCGGGTTGCTGTCACCGCGGCGTGGTCGCTCTCCCTGCATGATGAAGCAGCTGGCAAAGGCTTGCGGCTGCAGCGTGAGCGTGTCGCGCGGCACATGCTCCGGCAATCCTCGCACAGTGCTCGGGCCGCCCGAGGCGGCAAGCCCGAGCTGGCGCTCTGCCGGTCTTTCGGCCTCGCGCCCGGGCCGCCCGAAACGGCAAGCCGGGAGCCGCTCGCATGATCACTCGCATTTGGCTCAGGTTCCCCCTCAAGACAGTGTCGCGCGGCGGGCCGCGTCAGCCAAAGGATGCGGTCAAAGCGCCAGACTGCGTTTGCAGGCGCCTAGACTTCAAACTTCAGCGGCTCCCAAGTGCATGCAAACTCCACAGGGCTGTCAACTACTTCGTCTGGCCAGTCGTGGGCGTCCAGCCAGCCGCCCCGCGGCAGCCTCTCGCCAGCGTGCATGTTCAAGTCGCCTGCCAAAATGCACGCGTCCCGACCAAGCAGGCCGAAAGCTCATGCTGGCGCGCAGCGGCAGCAGCCTTGGACGCGGTCAGATGGGCTGAGGCCACGCATAGCACGGCGCCGTTGGCCGCTACCTGAACAAGGACTGGTAACATTAGCCTGCCGCGCGGGCCGCCGACAGGCGTGACGCTGGCTCGCATCACTCGGCCAAAGCCAAATCGGCAAAGGTTGCACACATCAAACCCTTCGTCGCTGCAGCGACCTCTGTGTGCCGGGCTGTTCACAGCGAAACCTTTCGCCGCGGCTAGAGCGTGCAGGGCGCTCAAACACGAAGGTGTGACCTCCTGTAAACACAGAACATCCATCTCAGGAAGCACGGCTGCAAACTCGGCGTCGGGGCTGCAGTGGTTCGCATTGAGGGTCATTACGCGAACCGTTGCTGGCACGTCGAACTCTACATCAACAACCGGACGGGTCGTGGCGCCATCTTCCTCCTGCGGCCCCGTCGCCATAAGAGGGCGGCACTTCTACGGGCGGTCCATCGTGCCGGTCGTACAAGTTGCATGTGTCCGTCAGCCGACGGTACCACTTCCGGCGCGCGGCGCGGACGAGCTGACAGTTGCTTGTCATCAAGAGCGCCTTGGCCGCGACTGCAACAGCACAAGGGTGCCACTTCTGGTCCACCAGGCAGGTGTCTAGCTCGCGCAGAGTGGCCTTGTCTGCGGCCGTCAGCCGACGGACTAAGCGCTGCCCATCGCTGTCCAACTTATAGTGCGAGGCATGAGAAACCTCGGCGCGTAATCCTCATCAAGCGCCAACACAAGCCCGAAGCGGCGCACACGGCGAGTTTTCCGGCTCCATGTCCGCGGAGCCGTCGGACTCTGAGTCAGTGCGCAGGGACGATCCGATGGACCCTCGGCGCGTCACACGCGCCTGCTTGCTGACCGCTGCGCGCTGCCACTTTTTGCCTTTGCCTAGGCTCCAGTCAGTCAAGTACTCCTCGTGCGCTTGCGCGAACTGGGCAGCGGTTCTGACGCCGTCTGGCCGTCTGCGTCCAGATCTTGCGCGGAGAAGCGCGCTGGGTCCACGCGCGGCATGCCGCTGCCGAAGCTGGTGGAATGCAAGCGCATTATGCCGCCCGCGCCCCATTCAAAGATGCCTTGGCCATCTTCGTACTGAAGCACATACTTATAAAACAGCTCCATCCATCTTATAAGCTGTGTACCAGGCAACAACACCTGGGTACTTCAAGACCAGCCGCTTGCCCTCTGGCAGCCAGCCGCCGCCGGCTCCATGCGACGCTGCGTGACCGTGGTATCGTACTTTCTCAAGCACACTTGCAAGTCTTGCCAATGATAGATGGCTGTGGTGAGGGTGGTGAAGTGGCACGGTCTTGCCCCCACCCTGCAACGCTCCAGCAGCAGCCGCAGCTTTGCAGCCAACCCCCCAAGGCCGTGCGCAGGGCCGCCCGAACAGGCTCAAACCACAAAAGTGACATTTGAGCCGCGCGAACCGAAGGAACGCATGGTGATCTATAATATCTATGATCTATCAAACCCTTGCAGAACCGACGCCTTGCTGGTACCTTAGCTGTCGGGCAAGCTATTTTTAGCTATATCTATCTACGTATCTTTCATTCTAATCTATCTATCTATCACTCTCTATCTATATATCTATCTACCTGCCAGGAAATCTGTACTCTCTCTCTCTCTCTCTCTCTCTCTCTCTCTCTCTCTCTCTCTCTCTCTCTTTCTTTACTTGACCTTGCGATACTTGACCTTGCGAAAGCGCTGCGCCTGCCACGACATCTGTACTCGACCTTGCGAAAGTGCTGCGCCTGCCACGACATCTATACTTGACCTTGCGGCAGTGCTGCGCCTGCCACGCAATCTGTACTTGACCTTGCGAAAGTGCTGCGCCTGCCACGAAATCTATACTTGACCTTGCGAAAGTGCTGCGCCTGCCACGAAATTTATACTTGACCTTGCGAAAGTGCTACGCCTGCCACAGAATCTACAATTGACCTTGCGAAAGTGCGGCGCCTGCCACGAAATCTATACTTGACCTTGCGAAAGTGCTGCGCCTGGCAAGAAATCTACACTTGACCTTGCCAAAGTACTGCGCCAAACCCTGAAACCTGCGCGTGGCCGTGCCAATGGTCACACCGTTCCGGGACCGTTCCGAGACCGCCTCCGTACAGGCGTCGCGACCAAGGTGGTTTGCACACTGTCCGCAAGCCCAATTCACGCACAGAACCAATGTTTTCTGCTGCGCCTGCCACGAAATATATACTTGACCTTGCGAAAGTGCTGCGCCTGCCACGAAATCTGTACTTGACCTTGCGAAAATGCTGCGCCTGCCACGAAATCTATACTTGACCTCTCCGAAGTACTGCGCCTGCCACGCAATGCACACCTTGTGAAACCTGCGCGCGGCCGTGCCAATGGTCACATCTCCGAACCCGTTCCGGGACCGTTCCGGGATCGTTCCGAGACCGCCTCCGCACAGGCGTCGCGACCAAGGTGGTTTGCGCACTGCGCGCAAGCCCAATTCACGCACAGAGCCAATGTTTTCTGCATCTTGCCATCCCACAGCTCTCCTGATTTGAGCATTTGTCGTAGTTTTTTTCGCGCGCATCCATGCATCTTAAATCTATCTATCTGTCAAGCTAGCTATATGTCAAAGCTATCTGTCTGTCACGCTAACCATATTTTGAAAAGCTATCTATGTGTCAAGCTATCTGTCATGGCCACGCATCGAAGCAGCTAGCTCATTTAGTTCCAGTTCTACGGAAGTTTCTTGTTAAACTTTCTTTGATTAGTTTGCGGAACGCGCCTTCTTTTTTGAAACACTGGTGATGCTGGGGCGCTCACCGCTTTAGTCAACAAAGACCGTCAAAAGCAGACCGAGTCATGTCGGGCTGGAAAAATGCAATTTTGCACTAAGTAAAGAACATTTAGTCACACCCACATCTATTTTGAGTACGCGGAAAATATTTTACTGAGGCACTTGTTGTGCCGGCGGTGTCGACCACCACAAAAGCAGACCGAGTCATGCTGGGCAAAAAGTGCAATTCCGTCATTCGTTGTGCAAAGAGCACGAATGCCGCCGAGTAACTTTGAAACTCCACGGTTGGAAACCGCGGCAGGCGCAACAAGGAAATAGATAAACTACTGGCGATTCTGCTTCCCGCTCCTTGCCGCACGCGAACTTTTCAGGATATGGAGTTGTGTTCCCATGAAAAATGGTTTTGTTCCGCCTTGGAATTAGTCCCACATCACGAAAGCGAACCCATTTCGAGCACGCCGCAAAAAGTGCCAATGACATTGAGCAGACTCTAAGCATCTATTTGTTTTTATTCCACGGACATGTATATATTTATATATAAGTTTATTTATTTACATATGTAGGCACATAGGAGTTTAACTTGGCAACGGAAGGGCGGACCCCTTTCGAACAACCACGCGCAGTAGGGATGACACTGTGCAAACTATTGTAGTAGCATATTAGTCACCTCTTATTCGCATTGAGATGATACATCTGTCGCTTTCTACATCCGTTTGCTGCTGCAGGGCAGGAGGCACTGCGGCAGGCTTCCCCATCACATATATATATATATATATATATGTATCTATATATATGTGTGTGTGTGTATACATAATGTGTCTATATACATGCTTGTACACCTAGGCATGCGTATATATATACACACATTTTTGCACCCCCCGATGAATCGACCTGTTTGCTGCTTGAAGGCTATTCTGGAGTCTCAAAAGCCTATTTGAAGTATCATGTCCAATTGATGCATTTCTTCGAAAAAGACTTCCTAGGTAATTTGTAATTTAAAGTTGGAAGTTATACTAGAACTATATTCTTATTAAAATCTGTTTCTATTTAAATCATCTTTAGATCTAAAAGTTTTTATTAAGGTTCTGTCACTGTTACTTTCTGGATAAGTTTTAACTAGAAAATTGAACAAACAAATTTTCAACATCTAACTTGATATACAAAGTCCAATGTAAACCTTGTTTAAAAATCCTATTTAAGTTATCTTTAAAGCTATAAATTCTCCTAGACGTGGTTTCCAAATTGAGTTCTATTCAAATCCTGATTTAAAACAAAAAACAGAAAAAGGAAGAAGAAAAAACGATTGAAATCTAACTTAAAATTCGAGTTCTACTTGCAAATATTCTTTGAAGAAACAAACACAAAAAAAGAAGAAGCCCTCTTTGAAGTTTAATTTGAAATAAATATTCCACATAAAAGTATTATTTGAAAAGACCACCCTCTTTCAAATCCATCCTTGCCGAGTGCTTGTTGAATTACAAGCAAAACCAAAGAAGCTAACAAGCTGAGTGTTCTTTAACAACTGCTTGTTTTTCCAATGAAACTCATGACAAAAAACATGCTTTATTGTTTTGTCTACAAGAACTTTGTCTGATTCCCATAACCGTGAGCTAATGCACCCTAAACCCTAAACCTACACCCCAAACCTGTCCTGCCCAAGCTGAGGTTGGAGCCAATAATAAAGCTAGTTTCATCTTCTCACCAAATCAGATAAGAAAATTGACAGAGGTAGATCCAAACCGACTGAAATTTCGTTCGGGCCTGGGTTCAAGGTTTCGTGGAACTTTGGAAATGCGCTTGTTTGGCTGCTTTCCCGAAATCCAAAAAGAGAAGAAGAAACCACTGCCAATACCAGTCAATGCTGACGGAAGAGCAGATCCATCCGGGGGATATCACATAAATATGTATATATATATATATATGTGTATGTTCCATATGTGTTTGGCGTCTGACATGTTTGTTCAGCTTGTCAACCCTGGAATCAAATAACATACTGGGCCTCGTGTCAAGTTGTTGAAGCATCCTCAAAATATGAGTTCACCCACGGGCCCTGGAATCCGAGTAGATCGGTGTTGGCATTTTACTCAGTTTCTGCCAGGCCTGGCATCTATGCTGAGTCCACTACTGCTCCACCAAAGCCTGGAGGCGCCCTTGGAGACACAGCTGACAGGTTGTGCCTGGCTCTTTTCTGTGCCTAGGCTTCTTACTCCAAGCGTCAGTCCG
>CAUJNA010000070.1:252295-269795 GCA_963377175.1 Effrenium voratum
CTAATCGTGAGTTTCTGTCTAATCATCAATTGAACATACTGTATACCACCGGTGTCGCATGCGATACGCATGATTCCCACCAAGCAAAACGTGATATTTGACCTTTGACCACGTCTGGACACGTACAAACCGCATAGATCAGGGCGCCAGCTTCTTTAACCCGACCAAAGTCACTGGATGACTGCGAAGCCAGATTGTCCCAGACAAGCGAGTTGGTGCAAACCAAAGTTAACTCTAGGCTCGCAATGCTTTCAGTCAGGGCCGGATTGAATCGTATGGATAGGTCAAAAAGTAGAGGGGTTCCAGCCAGCTCAGTTAATAGTTTTCCTTTTAAAACCAACCAAGACGGGCACCTTAAGATCAGACTGTCCTGACCAGGCCTTTGACAAGCGCAAGAACTGCTCGTCGCTTTCACAGAAGCGCGTCTCGCCCCAAGTTGCTAAACACTTCGCTGAGTAGAATCTTACCTGCCTTCAGCCACCAAGCAGACAGACCGTCTCGTGTCGCACCTCCTGTCTTCGCACCAGACCTACCCAACTTGTTCGTTCTTCGAAGTTGCTCTTTGAGCTTACTCGCCATGTTCTCGCACTTTTGGTCTCCCCCCACAAGTTTCACTTTGAGAGGGCTGACTTTCCCACTGTGTCTCCACATATTTTTCAGTGCGGAAGCAGGAGTGTGTTTCTTTGACAAAGAAACCAAAGATTTAACTTGCTCTGCCCGTGCTTCGCCAGGGCGTGCTGCAGACCAAGCGCTCGCCAGGTCTGCTTCAATCCCTGCCCGCTATCCGAAGATGTCACATGTTTCGACCGGCTCACACACCCCGGCAGCGCCTCAGCCACCTTTCTTCGTGGTCTGACACAAGGTGTTCTTTACTTCCCCGACTGGCGCCCAATAGAGAACGCCCTTCATGGCCTACTTTGCTTTTCGAAAACGCCAGTGGAGCAGCTGGCCGCTGCGCAGGCAGCCGTGGCAGCAGCCGTGGCAGTTCTCTTGTGTCAAGCATTTTGCGATTCAATCTTGTCGTCATCCCGTCGACTTCCACAACTTCTGGCGCAAAGCCCATCATCTTGGCTCTCCAGCTTCTGTGCCACTTGGCGCCGTGCCGCATGACAGGGCCACTTGGCTCTCTACCACTTGGCTTTGCGCCACCTGGCGCTGTGCAACTTGGCGCTGTTGCAACTTGGCTCTTGGCTCTGTGCCGCTTGGCGCTGTGCAACTTGGCTGGCTCTGTGCAACTTGGCTCTCCCACCTCGCGCTACAACCTGGCGCTGTGCAACTTGGCTCTGTGCAACTTGGCTCCGTGCAGCTTGGCTCTGCCACTTAGCTCCGTCCCACCTCGCGCTACAACCTGGCGCTGTGCAACTTGGCTCTGTGCGACTTGGCTTTGTGCAATGTGCTCCAAACGGAAGAACGCTTCTCGAATCTTTGCGACGCTTTCGGGAATAGAGTCTTCCGCAGACGAAGCCCCTTACAAAGAGGAAGCTCACCAGAAACCGCCCTTCAAAAGGGAGTGCTTAGTTGGGAGGCGGCAGTTCTACAGGGACAAAGCTTCCCTTTTGCCCCTCATCTGATCCTTTATACACCCTCGCAATCGCAATGGCTCAGCCCCGTGATACCATCCTGTGCCCCGGAACCTTTGCAGAAATCTTGCAGAACCCCGCGCAGCGCGGAAAGCTGCTTGGAACCGCTCTGTGTGTCCCCGGACCCTCGCGAAACGCTCCTTGGAACTGAGACCCTGTTGCTTTCAGCTGTTGGCGAAGCCCCCAAAAAGCGTGGTGTTGGGAACGGCAACAATTTTACACCTGAACGTAGTGGACTTCGCAGACACTGGGCGTTGCCTGTTGCTGTTGCTCCCATCGAAAGACTCTGGAAGCCGCGCGGTTCCAGAGCGTTGGTGAGAACAACGACAATCACCATCATCATCACCAGACAACAACGATAACAGCTAACAGCACCGGCAGCAGAAGCAACAGCAAGGGCAGCAACAGCAACAACAAGGGCAGCAACAGCAGCAGCAACAGCAGCAACAACAACAACCAACATCAACCAATAACAGAAACAAGAACAAACACAAACAACAATCAACAATCAACCACCACCACCAACAAACAAACAAACAAACAAACAAACAAACAAACAAACAAGCAAACACAAACAAACAAACAAATAAATAAGCCAACCAACCAACAACAACCAAAACCAACAATCAACAAACAACAAGCAACAAAGAACCAGCAACAGACAACAAAAACAACCACCACCACAACAACAACAACTGCAACAACAGCAGCAGCAACAACAACAACAACCACGACAGCAACAGCAGCAGCAACAGCAGCAGCAACAGCAGCAGCAGCAGCAGCTTCTACAACTACTACCGCTGCTGCTGCTGCCACTACTACGTCTACTACTACTACTACTACTGCTGCTGCTGCTGCTGCTACTACTACTACTACTACTACTACTACTACTACTACTACTACTACTACTACTACTACTTCTACCACTGCAGCAACAACAACAACAACAAAAGCAACAACGGCAACGACCACGACACAACGACCACAACCGCAACACCAACAACAACAACGCTCCAACGCCTTGTAAACGAGCGCGCGCGATGGCGAAGCAAATGACGCACTAGTGCAAAACACTGGGAAATTGTGCGTTTTTTTTTGCGAAATTGTATGTTGAGCGCTGTTGCCAGGCTGGGACGGATCTACCTTGACTTCTGTCCCGCGCGAGCGTTTCGCCTGCACGAAATGGCAAACGCAAATTTGTGATTTTGCTGATTTTTTTAGAGCGGGCATGCGTTCTGCGCCGCTTTAGCAGAGGTTCCAGGAGGGTCAGCAAGGACACAAACACACGTAAATGTGCGGGGCATGCAACCCAGCGGCAGGACACGCGGAGGTATATATATATATATATATATTTATATTAGGGGACACAAACACACGTAAATGTGCAGGGCATGCAACCCAGCGGCAGGACACGCGGAGGTATATATATATATATATATATATTAGGGGGCACAAACACACGTAAATGTGCGGGGCATGCAACCCAGCGGCAGGACACGCGGAGGTATATATATATATATATTAGGGGACACAAACACACGTAAATGTGCGGGGCATGCAACTCAGCGGCAGGACACGCGGAGGTATATATATATATGCGACCACATTGCGACCACATTGCCCCACCCCCCCCCCCCCACCCCCCCAGCCCCCCTCCACTGTGGACGCGGGACGCGCGCGCCCGTGCAGTCGAAATGCACTTTTTTATGTGCAAACATGCACGAAACACTGCGCAGGCCATACGAAACCAAGTTCGTTCCGAGGGGTCGTTTTGCGCGTTTACATGGGGTTGGGGCCAACAACAACAACATCATCATCATCAACAACAACAACAACCACAACCACAACCACAACCACAACCACAACCACAACCGCAACCGCAACCGCAACCGCAACCGCAACCGCAACCGCAACCGCAACCGCAACCGCAACGGCAACGGCAACCGCAACCGCAACCGCAACCGCAACCGCAACCGCAACGGCAACCACAACCACAACCACAACCGCAACCACAACCACAACCACAACCACAACCACACCACGACGACGACGACGACGACCACAACAACAACAACAACAACAACAACAACAGCAGCAGCAGCAGCAGCAGCAGCAGCACCACCACAACAACAACAACAACGACAACCACAACCACAACCACAACCACAACAACAACCACAACCACAACCACAACCGCAACCGCAACAACCACAACCACAACAACCACAACAACCACAACAACCACAACAACCACAATCACAACAGCAGCAGCCGCAGCGGCAATGGCAAGGGCAACGGCAACGGCAACAGCAACAACAGCAAAGACAGTCACGGCAACGACGACGACGACGACAACAAGAACAGCAGCAACAGCAGCAGCAGCAGCAGCAGCAACAACGACAACAACAATGACGACAACAACGGTGTGTTGCAGGGGGCCCTCACACAATTTGATTTGATGTTATCCACCTTGAATCCCCTTCGAAAGCAGGAAGTTGCACCCACCTCTGAGTCGGTTGTCGGGGCAGGTTGTGCTCGGATGTTTGCAAGCAGCCATGAGCATGGTGTCGGAAGCCTTGTGCGGGGGTTGCTGTTGCTTGCTGTGGTAGGCCCCTCGTCTGTACCCGTGGCGGGCGCAGATGAGTCAGATTGATGGCAGTCCCCTATGCTCTAAACTTCACAAATGCAGTACACACAAGTATTGTGTGGGCGCAGATGATCTTAGGTGTTTTGGGGCTTTACAGCTCTTAGACAATATTCTGAGAAACTGCCATAGGTACCCTAAACACTGAAGATCCTAAACCCTGAAGACCCTAAACCCTAAAATCCCTAAACCCTGAAACCCCTAAGACCTAAAAACCCTAAACCCAAGAAAACCCTGAACGCTAAAAAGCCTGAACCCTAAAATCCTCAAACACTGAAGATCCTAAGGCCAAAAAACCCTAAACCCTAAAAACCCTGAACCCTAAACACCCTAATCACTAAAGATCCTAAACCCTGCGTGCCCAATACCCATCACCCTAGACCCTAAAAACCCTAAACCCTAAAAACCTTAAACACTGAAGACCCTAAACCCAAAAAAGCCCTAAACCCTAAAAACCCTAAACCCTAAAACCCTAAACACTAAAGATCCTAAACCCTGAAACCCCTAAACCCTAAAAACCCTAAACCCTAAAAACCCTAAACCCTAAAAACCCTTAACCCTAAAAACCCGAACGCTGAAGATCCTAAGCCCTGAAGACCCTAAACCCTAAAACCCCTAAACCCTAAAAACCCTTAAAACCCTTAACCCTAAAAACCCTTAACCCTAAAAACCCTAAACACTGAAGATCCTAAACCCTGAAGACCCTAAACCCTAAAACCCCTAAACCCTGAAACCCCTGAACCCTAAAAACCCTAAACCCAAAAAACCTAAAACCCTAAAGACCCTTAACCCTGAAAACCCTAAACACTGAAGATCCCTAAAACCCCTAAACCCTGAAACCCCTAAGACCTAAAAACCCTAAACCCAAGAAAGCCCTGAACGCTAAAAAGCCTAAACCCTAAAACCCTTAAACACTGAAGATCCTAAGGCCAAAAAACCCTAAACCCTAAAAACCCTAAACCTTAAACACCCTAATCACTAAAGATCCTAAACCCTAAAAAGCCTAAACCCTAAAACCCTTAAACACTGAAGATCCTAAGGCCAAAAAACCCTAAACCCTAAAAACCCTAAACCTTAAACACCCTAATCACTAAAGATCCTAAACCCTAAAAAGCCTAAACCCTAAAACCCTTAAACACTGAAGATCCTAAGGCCAAAAAACCCTAAACCCTAAAAACCCTAAACCTTAAACACCCTAATCACTAAAGATCCTAAACCCTGAAAACCCAAAACCCTAAGCCCTAAACCCTAAAAACCCTAAACCCAAAAAAATCTGAACCCTTAAAAAACCTAAACCCAAAAAACCTTAAACACGGAAGATCCTAAACCCTAAAAACCCTAAAAACCCTTAACCCTAAAACCCTAAACACTGAAGATCCTAAACCCTGAAGACCCTAAACCCTAAAATCACTAAACCCTAAAAACCCTAAACCCTAAAAACCCTTAACCCTAAAAACCCTAAACACTACCCTGAAGACCCTAAACCCTAAAACCCCTAAACCCTAAAAACCCTAAACCTTACAAACCCTAAACACTAAAGATCCTAAGCCCTAAAAACCCTAAACCCAAAAAAAACCTGAACCCAAAAACACCTAAACCCTAAAACCCTTAAACACTGAAGATCCTAAGCATTAAAAACCCTAAACCCTAAAAACCCTAAACCTTAAACACCCTAATCAACAAAGATCCTAAACCCTGAAAACCCTAAACCCTAAAAACCCTTAGCCCTAAAAACCCTAAACCCTAAAAACCTAAACCCTAATGACCCTACGCCCAAAAAACCTTAAAACTCTCTGTGGGCAGGGAGGAGCCCAAAGTGTGGGCGCAGATGATCCTCCGCTGACCCCTTTTTGCAAAGGGTCAACTTCTATGTATTCGCGCAAGAATCTGTGGGCGCACATGAGTCAGAAAATGTGGGCACAGATGAGTCACTTCTGTGCGGGCGGAGATGAGCCGAAAATGTGGGCACAGATGAGCCCCCTTCCCTTGCTGTGGCCCATGTTGATGCGTTGGGTGTGGCTTGGCTTTGTTTGGCTGGCAGGATGGTTTTACTCGTATGCATGATGCGGCCGGATTGGTTTGGATTGGTCCGGGTGTGGAATGGTATGCCCAACAACTGCAACCAATTGTCTTTTGTTTGCACACTGGAAAGGCGGAGCAGCATTCGCAGCAGCGAAACGAGCAAGCCTGGTTTCGGTTTTGTTGAACAGAGCAGCCCACAACAAAGTGAGAAGCAGAATTGAAAGCGACCTGCCGAACAACTGCCGAACAACTTCAACGTGTCCGTCCCCCGAAGAAAAGTCGCCCCCACTGACACGTATTCCTTTCGCACAAAAATTATCCAGTCCAGGGGGGGGAGGTTCCACATGCGTCATCCTCCTATGAGTTGCGTGTTCCCTGCCGAGCACAAGCAACAGAACTCCAGTTTGCTGAGAAAGGAACTGAAGCGGTCAAAACACGTCCATCCCCTTTAGTGAGTCTTGAGCTTTGGAGCCGCTTCCAAACCCGACCAATGCACCTCAGCAGGCTGCTCTTGCCCACTTAGTTGGAGCCTGTGTGTTGACATAACCAGGTGAAGCCATTCGCAGGGTCCCTGGTGTCACATTCCAAAATCAATGGCCTTAAGCAGATGTGTTTTGACAGGCTGGTAATCCCTTTGGGCACCACGTTGCGGCAGCGTGACGAGCTCCATGCGCTGGGAGCCCGGAAATGGGCAAGAAGTTTGCCGCGCGACAGGGTTTGCCGTTCCCTTTTTGGTTGAAAGTAGGAGACCTCCCGGCAGTGTAAGGTTTTTTTCAGGCAAGTCCCTCCTAATTTCCTCGAAGCAAGATCAAAAAGAGAAGCTCTGTTTGCAGATATGTGCTGTGTTGCACGGCATTGCACGAAGCTGTGTGAAATTGTGCCGGGCATGACATCGGCCCCGAGAAACCGAATGTGTTCCCACAATTGGGGATCCCCCCCCCCCAAAGCGGTTGGTTCAGATAATTACCTCGGTTTCATTCAGCAACCACGCAGAAAAAGGCCTCCATGTTTTTTGAGTTCATACACTGAATCATCCTGCCTGCAAAATGTCAGGCAGAAACACGTTAAACGAAAGTAGAGACCTTGAAATGAGACTGGGAACGCTTACCGGCCTGGCAGGGCCAGAGTTGAACTGATGTGGTGTGAACCAGCTTACATAAGATATTTTGTAGGACTTGCCATGGATGTATGTGGCGAGCCCTTGCCGACTGCAGATTTATTGTGGACGAGCTCAAGCCGATTTTCAACCGAGAGGCGCGCTGGGCTTGAAGTGGGGATTTGAGCGGGCAAAGAACCTCCCTCCGTTGCTAGGGCTTGGACTCAAAACGGCGCCTTGAACGGAAAAGCTTCAGCCGGCGACTTAGGGGTGCCGGTATAGCACATCCGACGGATGCAGGGCGATGTTCTGGCGATGCGTCGCGCTGCTGCACTGGCACATTAGTGGGGCAGAATTGTTTGAATGCCGATCTGCGTTTGAAGCAAAGCACAAGGCATATTCAGCCTGACCTTTGCTTTCATAGCCTGTTCTTTCCTTGAATGGCAGCATTGGAATGCGCGTGCGCAGCTCCGTGGCAGGCCTATGACGCAGCCCGCAACAACTGCAACCACTTCACAGACCGCGTGAGCCTGTACCTTGCCCGGCATCCTAGCTATAAACAAGCAATACACGAAATGCAATGGAGCTGATGAGCTTTCCGGGGGCACGGGTCCGACTCAAAGAATGCAAGTTCGGACTCTAGACCTCTGGGCGGTGTCTTTATCATGGTCTTGTTTGTAGGTTTTTTGCTCTCCTTTTCTGCTGTTGTGTCTCTTTGGTTTCTGAGGGGGTGGCTTGCTGGTTTTCCTAAGTGGCTGAGAACTATCCCTGAGGAAAAGGGCGGAAAACACACGCATCATACTGCAACTCACCCAACATTGTTGGAAGGTACGAAAACGTGCGCTTCCACAATTCGTGTTTAAAAGCTTGAAACCAAGCGAACCTGCACGATGCCCCCACTTGAGCTTGAAAGACCGATATCAAATTTCAAGCTCCCATGACACGTTGCCTAGAACTGAATGTTTTGCGAACACACAGTGGAAACATAGGAAGTCATAGGTTTCCAAAGCCTGTCTTGCATCGTTGTTTGTAAAATCTCGCTCCGTGTGCGATGAAGTACTTCCAGCCAACGAAAGCCCCCCCTCTTTGCTCCTGCAGGATTTTGGTGAAAAAGAGAATCAAACAGAATTGGTGAATAGCAGGACCCTGTGCACGCGTGGCCACAAACAGGCTAGAATTGCGCAAATGTGACGCACACACACACACACACACACACACACCCTAACGTGCAAGCCTGCACTGAATGGAGGTGCGACAGTTCTCGGTGATCAAGATTTCCACGCGCTTGTGTGTCCATTGCACACGCATATATATTTTGCATGCGGTGTGATGTGGTTGTGGTTGTGGGTTGACACAGACATCTTTTCAAGATACGATATAGGCCGGGGATGTGTCTAGATTATCACGAAGCTTCGCGAGGCACTGCCGATGCGTCGATCGCCTAAACCACAAGCACTGAGTATAGTCAGTTTCAGCCCTTTTTTGTCCAGCGCGAAGATGCCCCGTTGCTTTCCCTGAGCATTCTCAATCATTACAGTAATCATACTAGCGCACCTTCTCATTTTTATTGGACAGAGGTAGTCGGATTTTACAAATATAGTAAAGGAAGTAGAAGCAGTTGAGCAAGTAATAACTGTGTTGCGATTTCTCATTAGGATTACTGTAAGAAATTGTTCAAAAAATGGAAGTGTCAGTACTAATGGCAATGGGAAGAAAGAAAAAAGAACAAAAATAACACTTCACCATGCGGTTCTTCAACAGATGAAGATAAACAAACATCGAGCATTGATCTTATGTGCCCGAAGCGCCCAAAGATGTTAGAATTTAGCCTGAACTAGTTCTTAGCACGAAAGGAGGGAAGTTGTAAATGTTCACACGTGCCAACAGGGTTCAAAGTAAGTAAGAAGGACAAGGGAATGAGTTGATAAAACTAAAGCTGGTGATACTAACCTTGAGATTCACTTACATATTGTAACATTTAAACGGGGAAGGCAAGCATCAGCCTCCGAGAATAGTGAAGGAGAATCACAGGAATCCATAATAATATTTAAGGAGTAGATTGCACATAATTTGAAAGTGTAGTCTTATACTGATTTGTAGATGGAAAAGCGTGTAGAGAATACTGACACAAGTTTTGAGATGTTGTTTGCAAATTTGCAAAACCTTTCAGAACAAAATAGAACCATAGTGAAACCATCGAGAAAATGAATACTAAACCTCCACATAACAAAACAACTAAGTGTCAAAAGTTGTTGAATAGAGACAGTAGCAAATGTTCTCTCACTAAGATGAAGAAGAAAAAAAACATAAACAGAGCTAAACCGAGTAGTTTAGAAACTTTCCAAATCGAGTACAAGGAAGAGAAGAACCAATATGTTTAATGGCACACAGTCGGTTGGGATTGTAGCGGGGTCGCTAGGTTTAAAGTAATATCGTTGGATTTGACAGAAGGCACTTGGATTTTATCTGGTCATCGCCACTGAAAGATTTGTACCTATACGGTGATAGTGGCAATAGACCTGTTGAAGCAGCGCAACGCGTGCCATCACGTTATGGGGCGAGGCAGGCATATGGTTAGTTGTTATTGCTGATGTTAGAAGTGGATAAGGCGGGTTTCTGGTTAGTTGTTGTGGTGTTGATAAAAATGAATGAGGGAGCGATGATTGGATATTTGAGATTGAATAAGGGTGCTAAACTTGTGGCTGGTATGATTTTATGACAATGAATGAGGGTGCTAAATGAGTGGTTGTTATGAGTTGGTGAAAATGACTAAGGGTGCTAAATTTGTGGTTGTTGTGGATTGCATGAAACATGGCTAAGGGGCGGTGCTTTGGCTTTGATGATTCGGACATAATGGAAAGGCTAAAGTGCCTTGGCTGTTGTTGTTTTATGAAAAATGCGGATGGCAAATTAGTTGTTGTTCTGATTTCTTGTGAAAAATGAAGGCACCGGACATTATTAGACTGATAGATTACTCACAAATGATTTTCTTGTACTGTTCTAAAAGTTGTTGAACACTTATTAGAATCCTCACTATATAGCTGTTCCCACCCCTCCCTTGGGTGGAGTGAATGAGAGAGTGAGGGAGGGAGGGAAGGAGGGAGGGAGGGAGGGAAGGAGGGAGGAAGGGAGTTGGTGAGCAAGAGGAGCGACTCAGTTTTCTCGCCTTGTAGCTACTGACACTTTCTTGTGACGACTTGGTTGATTGGTTGGTTGCTTGTTTGCTTGGTTGCTTGGTTTGATGGTTGTTGGGCTTCAAGAAGAGCATTTGAGCCTGTTGAGTTGATCTGCTGCAGGCTGCTGGGCAAGTTTTGTTTGGCAAGGTGGGTTTTGGGTAGCTTGGGGTAGGGGCGCAAAAGTGGAAGCCTTGAAATTGAATCATGGCGGATTCAGGTTGGATTGTGTTTGGTTCGAGTCCGGGTGCGGCTTTTGTGGCAACCTCTTTTTCCCCAATTCTGCCTTTGACTCGGTCTGCACCCGAGCGTGTGGTTCTCCTGTCCATTGACCAGACAATGTGAATGCGAGTGAATGCCCACCCATTTCGTTCTCTGGGGTAGAAAAGTGCCAGCGCAGGTGGGCCGGCACATTCCGGAGGAAGTGCTTGATCAGCCACAACTACTGCGCCCTGACAACGAGCCGTTGTCAACTGGTTTTGCTTGGCACCAGGCGTTGTCACCAAATTGTTCTCTTGCGAATGTTCGAGGGCAATCCACAATTACGTTTTGGTTCTTGACCTGCGTTTTTGTTGTTTGTTCGTTCGAGTTTGTTTGAGCTTAATCGGTGGCGGCAAAGCACAAAAAGTTTTGCTGATATACCAGGGAGTGGGAAGATGTGCTTGGATGGCCAGCGCAGTGAGCTCAACATGTCGAATTATTTGCGCGCACAATTGTGTTTCGCAGCTGGGTTCCTTCATGTTTGAAGAAATAATCATCCTTTTTAGCGAGCAACCGGCAAGCGTTGGAGTATTTTTGGTGGTTTTTACCGCGACGAACGTGGAATTCACACATAAATTGCTTTATGTTTGGGTACGGCCAATTCAACGTAAAGTGTTCACGCATAGAAACAAAATGCGGTCGCACCCTAGCTCAACTGGTTCGCGGCGAGTGTTCACTTCACACAGTGACGCCCACAGTGTTCGACCAGGTGTTTCTTGGCACATGCTGGCAAAACTGAACTATCCACGCATTGTGAAAATATGGCGTCCAAATGGTTCTGCAGGCAAAAGAGCAACATAATCTTGCATTTTCTCAGGCAAGTTGTAGCAACGTTGCGCAGGATCATCCACACCTGTTTGGCGTTCGAATAAGGTTTAAGCCTAGTGTTTCCGCAGGATTTAATCACTAGCAGAGGGCTCAAGTGTTAATTGCGAGCAGGAATCCCAATTCGAGCCCAAATCGAAGCCCCCTGTAAGTTCAACAATTATTCTGGGCCAGGGGTTGGCTGTTGCCAATCCAAGTGTTTTTTGTAGCCTGGACTTAGAGGCGTCCCCGCAGTCCGGTGTGCAAGCAGCAAGTTCATTTGGCAGTTCGCTCTGTGTGAGTGTTTTACAGGTGTACAAGTTTGACAAGGCCTTGAGGACTTCAGTTTCCTTCGCAAAACTTCAGGCCATAAAACATTGTAGGTTGCGATGCAGTGTTTTGCATCACTCCACGTCCCCAAGTAGCCAACCTTTCAGTTGCTTAACGTGATGGTAGTAAGACTTTCCATGCAGCTTTTCAACTCCATGGAGTGGTGATCCGGAGGTCGTGCGCAGTTGCGGGATTCGGGATTGAATCACATTTCGGGATTCAGGACTGGAAAGGCCCCATCCTCGGATTCGGGATTAGGGATTAGGGTTGACTTAGGGCTGGTTGGTTAAGGGCTGGTTTTGGGTTGTTTTAGGGTTGGTTGAAGGATGGTTGGTTTGGGGGTTGGTTTGGGGGTTGGTTTGGGGGTTGGTTTGGGGGTTGGTTTGGGGGTTGGTTTGGGGGTTGGTTTGGGGGGGTTCGGGTTTGTTTAGGGCTGGCTTAGTGTTGGTTCAGGGTTGGCTGATTTTGAGCTGGTTTACGGTTGGTTTAGTTGGCCTTCCCAGCCCCGAATCCCAAATCCCGAATCCTGAATCCCAAATTTTAGGATGGGGCCTTCGATCCCGAATCCCAAATCCTGAATCCCGAATCCCCAATCCCAAATCCGAGGATGGCCCGAATTCCCTAAATAAACCCTAAACTAGCCTGAAAGAAACCCTAAACCAAACCCGAAACCAACCCGAAACCAACCCTAAACCAACCCTAAACAAACCCTGGGGTTGGTTTAGGGGTTGGTTTAGGGCTGGTTTAGGGTTGGTTTTGGGCTCTGGTTGGGGTGGGTTCAGGGCTGGTTTGGGGTTGGTTTAGGATTGCTTTCGGGTGAGTTTAGGGCTGGCTGGTTTAGGGTTGGTTTAGGGTTGGTTTAGGGTTGGTTTAGGTTTGGTTTGTAAATCAACCCTAAACCAGCCAGCCCTAAACTCACTAAACCAACCCCAAAACCAACCCCAAAACCAACCCTAAACCAGCCAGCCCTAAACTCACCCGAGAGCAATCCTAAACCAAGCCTAAACCAACCCTAAAACAAGCCTAAACCAGCCCTAAGCAAACCCTAAACAACCCCTAAGCCAGCCCCAACCAACCCTAAACTCACACAAAATCAACCCTGGGGCAACCCTAAACCCCCTTTTCAAATCAACCCTACACTAAAACTTGGAATTCGGGACTCGGGACTCGGGATTCGGGACTGGGAAGGCCCCATTCTGGGATTCGGGATTCGGTATTCAGGATTTGCAATTCGGGATGCGGGGCTGGGAAGGCCCCATCCTAAAATTTGGGATTCGGGATTTGGGATTCGGGATTCGGGATTCGGGACTGGGAAGGCCCCATCCTAAAATTTGGGATTCGGCATTTGGGATTCGGGATTCGGGATTCGGGGCTGGGAAGGCCCCATCCTAAAATTTGGGATTCGGGATTTGGGATTCGGGATTCGCGAGTCGGGGCTGGGAAGCCCCATTCTGGTATTCAGGGTTTGGGATTCGGGATTTGGGGCTGGGAAGGCCCCATCCTAAAATTTGGGATTCGGGATTTGGGATTCGGGATTCGGGATTCGGGACTGGGAAGGCCCCATCCTAAAATTTGGGATTCGGCATTTGGGATTCGGGATTCGGGATTCGGGGCTGGGAAGGCCCCATCCTAAAATTTGGGATTCGGGATTTGGGATTCGGGATTCGCGAGTCGGGGCTGGGAAGCCCCATTCTGGTATTCAGGGTTTGGGATTCGGGATTTGGGGCTGGGAAGGCCCCATCCTAAAATTTGGGATTCGGGATTCGGGATTCGGGACTGGGAAGGCCCCATCCTAAAATTTGGGATTCGGCATTTGGGATTCGGGATTCGGGATTCGGGGCTGGGAAGGCCCCATCCTAAAATTTGGGATTCGGGATTTGGGATTCCCGCGCGAATCACATTCTCCACCAGCTTCTCCGGATCACGTCTCAGTCCCTGAGTTTCCGACGGGTGTGGGATTGCAACCTTGTTCATGTAGAGACTCGCACTTGTTACACAGGTTGCCTGTCAGTCATTCGCTTTGCTTGCAGCATATGTTGTTGACAGAAACGGAAATCCACAGCAGTGTATGTTCTTTCAGTGAACAGTTCTTGCTTGGCACAGTCCAGCTTCACATGAATGTCACACGACTGTGGTCGGGCTCACTCGACGAAGAAGCATGAAGCAATTTGTGTCTCTTTGTGCCTGGCGAAGATTGGAAAGCCTCCGGGAATTGTGTTTGCCACTGGCCGCCGGAGAGCACTTTTTGCCCTAGCTCAGATAGAGATGTCTACTCGCTGAGCCATAAGTGATGAGAGGAGTGTTGTTTCTTGGTGGTTGGGCGACGACGCAGTCTAGAATTACGGCACATGAACGATCTGTGCATGCCACTTGGCCCTTGTACATTTGATGTGAGCCCTCGCTTCAGCAGAGAAGCGCTGTGGCGTGGGTTCTGCACCATTTATTCTTGGTTTTTCCAGCTTGGCGGGAGGTGGCCTAAGCAGTGACAGCTCAAGGCCTGAAAACGAGGTTCACCCAAGCTGCGGTTCAACCACAAGAATATTGAGCCTTTTCCAAAGTTGCGCTACCCATCTCGAACAGACACATGTCGCTCGCATAAGTTTCCTCAGCCTCTCTCTCCGCTTTGAGTGAAAGCTCTTCTGCTCCACTAGTTGCATTCAGCAAGTTGTGGCTCTGTTTTGTGACACTTCTCACATCCACTAGCCTCAGGCTGGACACAGCCCTGGGCCGTGCGTTGCGCAGGGGCACCTATGGAGAATCTGGGGCATTCGACAAGACGAGGCTCAACCTTCTAAAATTGAATTAATATCAATTATTTGATGCTTTGTCCCATCATGCCACTGTTAGAGTTAATCATGTCATGACAGAAGCTGTTTGGACCTGTTTGGACGCATGACGAGAATTCCACAAATAGAGCAACAAACATGCTGATTGTTGAGAAGTGCTTGACCTTCATGGCTAACAACGAGGCTGCTCACGTACTATGACCTCCCTTGGGCCAACTACATTCATGGGGCAAGTGTCAAGAGCCTGTTTCAAGTTATACGCAGGAGTGCATGCACTGCGAGAGCCACGCCCGCTGCAAAAGCCGCGCCCCCGCCCACTAGGCACTAAGGGGGAGTCAGCCTGAAAGCTCCCAAGTTGCAAATCCTTTCTAAGGGGTAACTTGGCTAGCCGGGCTCGTTTCCAGCGCTTGCCGAATGAGGCCCGGCCATCAATCGCATTCTGGGCAGGCGCGTGAGCATGTTAGGTTTTGAGGGTAGGACATGATTCACATGTTCGAACTGTCTTGGGTTCAGGTCGTGACCCAGGTGCGTCCGGGCGTTGTAGTCCTACAGCTTCCGACACTGACACACATAAGACCAAAATGAATGTGAATCGCCTACATCATGGACTTGACATGTGATGCCCAAGTTTCGTCCAGTGTTGCACTATGAGTCTACGCGGAAAGCGCAGCACACCAAGTCGCTCCGGGCTGAGTACATGTGGAAAGAATCAGGGGAAGGGGCAGAAAGGACTTTGCCTAGGATCTCATAGCTTGTAGTCTGCCATCCACGTGGCTCGGTGGTACCAGGCGCTTTGAGCCCAACACAAGTGCTGCCACTATCTCAGCGCGGTGCCCTGGGCTTCAGCCGCAGTTGCGGCAGGCACAAGCCACAAGACGGGGGTCGGAGGTAGAAACGCCTTGATTCCACACTTGTTGGCGGAGGAGTCTTGATTCACCCCTTTTGAGACCAAGGCATGGCGTGAAAAATGATCTAGGCCGAAATATAGCCCTTCGGAAGTCGGAATGTGCCAACCAACTGGAGTCGCCTTCCAAGGCGAATACGTGCTGAGAGCAAGACAAGAGCCACGAATCAACTTTTGCTGTGAAATTAAGAAGAAAGTCGAAAGGTTCCGATCGATGTAGTGGCCATCTCAGAACACTTCACAAGCATAGGATTGTCGCCAGTCCGGGTTTGCAATTGAAACATTCGTTGGATCAAACTGCACACTAAAGATTTGTCCATCCGTTGGCTCTCCTTGGTAGCCAGACGGGTTTGCTTGATACCACTTTCTACTGCACGCGACAGCTTGTGAAACAGCCGCGGGAGTGCTTTCGTGCTTAGGGCCCATTTTGATGATGCAATGATTTGGGCGTGGTAGTCTAGCTTCGGGTTGAAATATCGGAAAGGCCGTTTTTGCCGAACAAATGTTGGAAACCGTTTCAGGTATGCATGCGTTTGTACGACGCCCAAGCAGAAACTGCCAAAGCACCAAGGGTATTGGTTGAGATGGCGTACATGTTGCAACCCATTTGATGACAGGCCTATTTGCTATGTAACCCCAGGCATTGTGCTGCCTCTTATCTGAGCACTGTGCAGCAACCACTGGGTAAAAGCAACTTCCATCGCAGTTTTCTAGGAGCAGGCACTCATCTACTCAGAGAGCAACTTCTACTTTTTGCCCCTTGTCAACTTGCTCTTCACGTTTGGGGCTAAGTCAAAACCTTTCAAGTCTAGGCCCAGGTTCAACGACTGTGTTTGTGACCTAAGGCGTCCAGCGTTGGCCAGGAGCACAAGACATGGGCCTCAGGCTGGAAGTGATGGAAGCCTCAAGTCTCGTTGCCAGGCTCATTTTAGTTTGCCTCGTGAAAATTGCAAGGGGATTGATGATTTGTTAGACACGGCACCTTGGAATCGGGAGGCGTGATCATCGCACTACTTGTCTTTCACATGTGGCCAAGTAGCCTCAAGCACGCACAGTGTAAACAAGCCATTGTTATCCAAGCTGACACAAAATTCATCTTGAAAAGTCCACTGCGGGGATTAGTAGAAAGTTTTGTCACGGTGATTTAGGGAGGAAATGCTGATTGAGGCAATCAGGGGGCTGCCAAGATACTATTTCACCGACAATGTGTTTTGCTTCTGCAAGCAACATGTTCTTCAATTGTTCAGCTTCAGGCAGTGACTCTGCGCATGGGGCGACACGTGACACGTGGTGATAGAAGAAGTATCAAAGCGCGACAATTGCTCAAAGTCTTCGGCATGTTCATGCCAGCACCTCCCTGTTTGGGATCTCCATCATGCCAAGAGAAGTCTCTTTCAGGCATCTTTGACCCGGTAGTCCCTCAGTCTTGTCATGAGTGGCTGCTGGCTGCAGAACAAGACAACTGAGAGCGAACTAGCATTCTTGCCCTGAAAGCCGGAAGACTCAGATGTACTTGAGTTTTCTGAGGCTTCAACAATCCCATCCCCGCTGGGGCATGGCATTTGCAAGGCGAGATTCCCACCGAAGAGTCGTTGTGGGAACGGACGCTGCAATTGTGACGCCGGGGTCCTCAAAAGTTGCGACATGTCGATTTGTTGCTGTCAAAGTCCATTGAAAGGACAAAATGAAATCGTTATTTGTGCCTGCTAAAGAGATGTTTCTCGACAAGCGTGCACGTGCGCGTTTGATGACAGGCGCCTGTTATACGCGCTGTGCGTGTGTGTGTGTGTTGTGTTGTGGTGTGCTGTGTTGTGTTGTGTTGTGTTGTCTTGTGTTGTCTTGTCTTGTGTTGTCTTGTGTTGTCTTGTCTTGTCTTGTCTTGTGTTGTGTTGTGTTGTGT